>JWZX01002996.1:0-22145 GCA_001275005.1 Chrysochromulina tobinii
GCCCGGAAAGGCAACCGGACTACCTCGACCATGTGATGATCGGTTACAGACACCCACCACTATTCACACATGAACACGGTTGTGTCAAGAAATACGCTACGAAACATGATCTATTCTATCAACCCCATCTCACAGACCAACAGCTTCCACTCTCGAGAACCAAAAAGATCGACGAGGAAACGCCTCGTCTCCGTCGGCCGCTTTGACGTTTGAGGTCCGCAATATTTCCAACATAGCGCCGGTGCTGTCAGTGCGCACGGTTCGCGCCGTCTATGCTCTATCCATTTTGGCTCTATCAAATTCTATCAAGCTCTATCCCAACTATTTGATTGCGCAGCTCACTCTGTGATTGCGCGTTCGCGCACTCTGCGCCAACACCATGCTCCCAGCCAAGAACCGACTTAGTCCTCGACGCCTAGTTGTGTAGTTATATGCCGAGCTCCCGGCCTGCCGCATTGCGCTCCTCGACGCTCGCGAAGCTCTGCACCTTTGCGTCCACCAGGTTCGCATTGAAGCGCGCCCATCGGAACACACCGACCGCGAGCGTCATGGCGTGCGCCTCGTTCCCCTCCGGGTAGTCCTCCAACAAGTACACCGTCTCCGGCGACGCGCCGCACACCATCGTGTACTCTTCCACCGTCTGCGGCGAGCCGCCGGCGAGCGTCTGCGCGCCGGCAGCTTTCTCGGCGGCACCGGCCTCGACCATGAAGCGGCATACGCGCGCGAAGCGCGCCTGCGCTGTCGTTGCCGTATTGAAATCGTCGATGAGCCCCCCGAGGAGCTCGAACTGCGCACCGGTGCACGTCAGCCCTGGCTCATTGGCCCCGGTGAAACACGGGCGCTCACCGCCCTTCAGCACATCGACGAACTCGCCCGCAGTCGGCGGCATGAGGACGCTCATTTCGTGAGCCACCCTGAGCGTCGCCGTCACTAGGAGGGACTTAGTGGCAAGTGCCGTATCGGGCGCATCGGCAGGCGTGCTCTCGCCCGAGCCGGATTGCCCTCGGAAGGCACCTCCGCCGTTGGCGGCGCGTGTCGCGGCCCTTTTGGTGAGCTGAGCACGCGCAGCGTCGTTGATGTCATTCCCGCTCACTCGGAGTTCACGAAGCGAAGTCAATGGCCCTTGGCCCATGGCGCGGGCGAGGGTCGCAGCCGTGCGGCTCCCGAGGCCGTTGACTGCCAGGCTTAGAGAAGTGAGCGAGGACGCCGCCTGAGGAGAGAGCGCCGCAAGCAAGGCTTCTACGCCGGCGTCGCCGAAGTTGTTGTCCGTGAGATTCAGGCGGGTAACCATGGCATCTGCGGGCGCGCGTGAGAGCAGCTTGCCCAGCTGCGGCGCCGAGGCCGCAGTCAGAAAATTTCCATGGAGCCACACCGTTCGCGGAGCGAGCTTGGAGAACTCAGCTGCGAGCAGGCCGCCATCGGACAAATCTTCATCACACAAATCGCGTCGAGACCAGTCAAGGATGGGCAGCACGCAGCTCGCACGGTACGGGACCGCGCTGTCGTTCATAATTCAGACTGTGAAATGGGCGATGCGCTTGGCGTGCGTGCGGTGACGCCGCACATGTCAGTCTGGGCCTCCTGCTGGAGTAAAATGTTTGGTCTTGTGTCGAAAAATTACAAGTTCTGTGGGAAATCTGTGGAAACGTGACTCCGTGGCATCGTCGACGACACGCCGGAACCATGTCCCTGCCCGTCTCCACTGTCTTCGCCGCTGAGGGCGACGAGCTCGCCGCGTCGGGCTCGCAGCCGCTGCCCGCCGTCTTCATGGCCCCGGTCCGCCCCGATGTGGTCCACTTCGTGCACAGCATGATGGCGCTCAACAAGCGGCAGGCCCACTGCGTCAGCAAGTATGCCGGCAAGACGCCGTCGGCGACTTCTTGGGGCACTGGCCGTGCGGTGTCGCGTATCCCCCGTGTGTCGGGTGGTGGCACCCACCGCTCGGGCCAGGGTGCCTTTGGCAACATGTGCCGCGGCGGCCGCATGTTCGCGCCGACGAAGACCTGGCGCAAGTGGCATCGCAAGATCAACGTGACGCAGAAGCGCTACGCGGTCGCCTCGGCCGTGGCGGCCTCGGGCGTGCCGGCGCTTGTGATGGCGCGCGGCCACCGCATCGATGCGACGCCCGAAGGCCCGCTCGTGGTTGGCTCGGCTGTCGAGCAGATCACGAAGACGTCGGCTGCCGTCGCGCTGCTCAAGAAGCTCGGCGCGTACGCAGACGTCGAGAAGACGCTTGCTTCGAAGACGATGCGCGCGGGCAAGGGCAAGATGCGCGGCCGCCGCTTCGTTCAGCGCAAGGGCCCGCTTATTGTGTATAAGACCGACGGCGGCCTCACCCGCGCCTTCCGCAACATCCCCGGCGTGGAGCTCGCGAATGTGAGCGCGCTCAACCTGCTGCAGCTCGCGCCTGGTGGCCACGTCGGCCGCTTCTGCATCTGGACCGAGTCGGCCTTCTCGTCGCTCGACTCCATCTTCGGCACGGCGGAGAAGCCGTCGGCGACGAAGACGCACCATGGTGTGCCGTACCGCATGCCTACGCCCATGCTGTCCAACAGCGACCTCTCGCGCCTCATCAACTCGGACGAGGTCCAGTCCAAGGTCAACGCGCCCAAGCCGGGCCAGGCGCCCAAGGTGCTCAAGATCAACCCGCTTAAGAACAAGGCGGTCATGGATGCGCTCGACCCGTCGGCTCCCAGCAAGCGCAAGGCCGCTGCCGAGGCGCAGGCCGCAAAGAAGAAGCCGAAGACGAGCGACAAGACACTGGGCAAGGAGTTCTACAAGTCGATGATTGCGTCCGAGTAAGCCGATCCTAAACCGATTCCAGCGCAGCCGGTCCGGAGCCGGAGCTGGCTTCAATCGAAATGCGCCCACTCGAAGCCCAATCGGGGCTGGTTCTTTATGTGTATCCCCGTGATTTCGGTTACGCATCCGCTACCCGGTCGTTTTATCGGCTTTATCCGAATAATCGTAATTAATTTCCATGCGCGGCGGCGTGTCGGCGCGGCGGCGTGCCGCGGCACGGCTGTCGTGAGTTACTTTGTGACGCGCGGCGGAGCGATCCGTACGGTTCGTACGATACCGACCGGCCCGTTAACATATAGATATACGAACCGGCAGATCGCGCGCGGCCCGCCGGCCGCCGCCGCGCGGACGGACTCGGACGGCGAGACCGAGCCACATCCCCCGGATTTCGCGCGGACACGGCGGGAAGCAAACGCGTCGATCAGGTAGACCAGTGGTGACACGAGCGTCGAGCGGCCGGTGACCGCGCCGCGCCGGCGCCGGGCGGGCGCCACCTCCGCTGCCACGCGTCGCGTCGCGTTTTCCCCCGGCGCGCGCGACCGGAGCGGGCACGCGCGACCCTTTTGTGACCCGCGCCGGCGGGCAATCGCGCCCCTCGCTGCACCTCTCGCTCGGCTGTCAGAGGCCTCATTCACCGTGCGATGAGACGGCCCGCAATACGTCGAACCTCAACGCAACGCTGGTCGCTGGAACGGTCCCCATTGAAGTTGGGAGAACGCCACACCACTGTCGCCTGTGCCCCGACGGCGACGCAGCACACGGCCACGTCACACGGAGATCTCTGCGCTAACTCTAGTCTGACTTGCCCCGCTTCTTGGGCCCCTCCACGTGCATCTCTGGACTCTCCTCGCTCCGCTGACGCTTATTCTTCTTCTTCCGCTTCACCAGATTGTCGCCATGTTGAAGCGCATAGACAGGAGAACAATCTGCCTCGTGCCCTGCGGTGACTGCGGCCACATTTGTTTGCTCCGGCTTCGGCTCTGGCTCCAGCTGCCTGGACGATGAAGGCAACGGAGAGTGTTGCTCGCCGGGCTGTGTGCTGCTCTTCTCGCGCTTGGTCTCCAACTTGTGCTTCTTGCTGCGCGCCTTGGCCTGCAGCTCAAGCTTGTCGGCAAACGCTTGCCCTGGTGGCAAAGAGCGCCCCGCACCCTTGTGCACGAACCGTGCGAGGAAGAAGCCGATAGTCCTGTCGTCGGGGTAGGCCGTTCGAACGACAGAACGCGCAATCTCTGCCTCGTAGCCGCCGCCCTTGCCGTCGTCTGCGATCATGTGCCCGCGCCGCAGCCACCAGGGCATGGCAACATCCAGCTCAAACTCACTCTGACCTCGCAGAATGGCACGCACCACCTCCTCGTTCTCCTGCTCGTGTATGGAGCATGTGGAGTAGCAGATGGCTTGGACGGCGGGGAACTTCATCGCGTGGAGCACCAGTTCCAGCTGGTTCTCGGCCAGCTCGCGCAGGCGCCCTGGATCCGTCTCCGGAGTGCGGCTCATGCCCGAGGACGAGCACGACGGGTCGAGCAGCACGTGCGAGACTTCCCTGTATTGAGGATCGTCGGGCGACGCATCAAGGAAGGATCCCTGCTTGCAACGGACGATTGAGGCGCCCTTCAACTGCATCATCTGCTTCAGCAGCTCACAGCGCCGCGGATTGAGCTCAAAGGCAAAGATGCGACCCTTGTTCTCCATCACTGCAGCAAGGTGACAAGTCTTGTTGCCAGGAGCTGCGCAAGTGTCGATGACAGTCGCGCCCGCCGGAGGCGCAAGAGCCACTGCCGGGAAGCAGCTCGCCTTCTGCTGCACAATCGCTTCACCGCGGCTCACCATCGGTATTCGGCTCACATCAGATTGGCCTTTGGGCTTGAAGACCAGCAGGTCGGGCACATCGGGATCACGATAGTATGCTCGGTGCCCCGGATGTTTCGGATCAGGGCAAAGAAAATGGCCACTCTCCCGCGAGAGGGCCTTGGTCGCCGCGCCCATCCCGATCTTGATGCTGTTGATTCGCACGTAACGTGGTAACCCCGGCAGGCGGAAGTCCTCATCCTCTTCCTGCGGCTCGCCACCCTCACTTCCGCCTCCACCCTTGCCGCCGCCACCCTTTCCGCCCTTGCCCTTGCCGCCACCCATGCCCTTGCCACCGCCTTTGGCGGGCGGACTGCTCGTGACCACGTGCATCTCGCGGGTGTTGAGTCCTTTTGCCTTCGAGATTTCCATCTTGGCAACTCACCCCTCGCGCGCTCATGTTCACTCGCGCCTGTAACACTCTATGAACACCGTTTACATGTGGTGTGAAATCACAGTACACGTCTACGATTTCCTTCGGTGCACTCACTGTCACGACACCCATCATATTGCTGCTGTTCTCGGTCGCTGCTCGATCGGCGCGTGGCGCCGTCTTGACCCGCGGACCCGCTCACGTGCTCAACCAAGAACGGTTCGCTCGTAGACGAGCTACGTACATGCAAAGTATGTCCGCCGCCGCACGTGGTGCCGTTCGCGCTGGGCTACCCTCGTCGCCTCTTCCCAGTGCTGACGCTGCCCCACCCTCCGTGCGTGGCCCGCGCGCGCAGGCGAGTCGGAGGCTCAAGTTGCCCACGGATCCGCGCTCCCCGCAGAGCTCATCTCGCGCGTACCGCCGTCCGAGAAGCTCATACTCAACTTTGTCCTCTCGTACATCGAGGCTGAGAGGTTGCCTGCGCAACTCCTGGTCAACGGCGGGTACGTCCGCGATCTGCTACTGGGCAAGAAGCCCGATGACCTGGACCTTTCGCTCTGCCTGCGCGCCTGTGCCGCCGAGGTGACCTTCGACTCCGTCATGAAGGGCATTGAGGCTTTCGTGAACCGCCGGCCGGACCTGAACGTGTCCTCGGTAAATGTGACGACGATCCTATCGGACACGTCCAAGGACAAGAACGTGGACACGGCGAAGGCGCACCTGCTCGTCGGGTCGCCGCCCGAGCGCATCGAGGTCGACTTCATGCCCACCATCGGCGAGGAGCAGTACGACGAGTTCGACCGCGTACCCCTCCGGGACGTGCGCGGCACCGCTGAGCAGGATGCTCTTCGGCGTGACCTCACGATCGGCGCGATGATGCTCGAGATCTCGCGCCCGCCTTCCGTGGCGCCGCCCGCGCGGGGCGGGGCGGCGGACGCCCTCGCGGCCGCCGCCGGCCTCCGATGGACTCTCCTCGACTATTACGGTGGCCTCTCGGATGGCCTCTCGGATGGCCTCTCGGATGGCCTCTCGGATGGCCTCTGATGGCCTCGGATGGCCTCTCGGATGGCCTCTGATGACATCTGATTGCCTCACTCATCAGGTGAGCTCTCCGACATTCGCACTCGCTGATGACATCTGATTGCCTCACTCATCAGGTGGGCTCTCCGACATTCGCACTCGCTGATGACATCTGATTGCCTCACTCATCAGGTGGGCTCTCCGACATTCGCACTCGCTGATGACATCTGATTGCCTCACTCATCAGGTGGGCTCTCCGACATTCGCACTCGCTGATGACATCTGATTGCCTCACTCATCAGGTGGGCTCTCCGACATTCGCACTCGCACACTGCGCTCGCCTTATCCGGTCGGTCGCGCGCTGCACGACGTGTGGGAAGAGGTGCTGCGGACTGCCGAGGACCGGAGGACGGCAGAGGCGCTCGGGCTGCGCTTGTCTCTACAGACGTACGTGGTGGGCCCCGTACAGCCCAGCCAAGTTCCGCTTCCATCGCTGCCACCACCGCTGCCACCGCCGCTGCCACCGCCGCTGTCTCCGGCGGCAGTTGGAGTCGTGTCCGCCGGATCGCCTGCCGCTCGGGATGGCTCTCTTGATTCACCGGAGGACGCAGGGACGATTGTCGCGCGCGCGCAGGCTGCTCACGACGAAACGACGTTGCAGGTTGTCTGGTGGGTCAAGGTACTACGCGATGACCCGCTACGTGTGCTGCGCGCGCTCCGCTTTGCCGCCAAGCTCGGCTTCCGTCTTCACGACACATTTTGGCTCGCCGTGCCCTTCTCACTCAGCTCCCTCCAGGGCAAGGTGACTCTGATGTGACTCTCAGAGAGGACGAGCCGAGCACTCTGATGGCCTCTCTGACGGCCCCGCTCATGGCTTCTCTGACGGCCTCTGATGGCCTCTGATGGCCTCTCTGATGGCCTCTCTGATGGCCTCAGATGGCCTTCGATGGGCTCTCTGATGGAAATGGCCTCTAATGGCATTCGATTGCCTCCCTCATCAGGTGGCGGGCTCTCGAAAGGTGACCGAGCTCCTCAAAATCTCAAAGTCCGGGCGCGCTCCTCTGGTGGCGTTCATGGAGCTCGCGTTTGGACGACAGATTGCCGCCGTCGCGCCGCTGACGGCGGCGGCCGAGGTCGCTGGCAGTGCTGCAGGCACGATGCACAGCCAGCTCGCGACGCTTGCGCCGACGCTGTTTGGAGGCGCCGACCAGAGGGGTGAGTCCAACTTCCTCTCTACGCCGCACGGATTCGACCCCGCGCTGATGAAGAGTGCCATCGAGGCGCTCCCAGCGGAGCTCGGCGAGGAGGAAGCGCTCGGCACGGCGCTGGCCGCTGCCGCGCTGGCCTGCCGCTTGCCATGGGGCGGCGAGAGAGCCGAGGCGGAGCGTGTGGCGATCGCCGAGGCCTTTGAGGCTGCGGTGGAGGTAGCACCCACACATGGGTCCAGCGCCGCCGACATCGCGTCGGATGCTGCGGCCGCCGCCGCTGCCGCAGCAGCCACCGCCGAGATGAGTATTGCGTGTGACGGGCTGTGCGCCTCCAATGACGTGCGTGCGTCGGCCGTTACCCCGCTCGCCTGCGTGAGCACTCTGCTGCGCCCGCCCGCGCCGCTCGGCATGCAAGCTCTCTTTGCGCAGGCAGCAGCCTACAACGGCAGAGGCGGCGAGGCGGGCGGAGCCGGAGCTGGAGCCAGCGGCGGAGCCGGAGCTGGAGCCAGCGGCGGAGCCGCCAGCGGCGGAGGCGATGGCAGCGGCGGCGTTGCACTCAGTGGCGCCGAATTCGGAGCACTTGTGCACATGTGGGACACTCTTAAGCTTGAGAGGGTCACCCAAGGCAAGGCGTCCGCCGGCTACCTGCCCGAGTTCATCGTACGGCTTGCGGGGCTGCGCAGCTCCGCGCCAACGGCCGCGGCGCTCTCACGCCGTCTTGAGCAGCTCTCCTCGGAAGTGCACGTGGACATCAACGGCAAGGCACTGGTCGGGATCCCCCAGCTGCCCAACCATCTGCGCGGGGTTCTGATCTCCCATCTGCACGTGCTCGGGCGCGTGCGGGGCCAGCGACTCGAGCTGCATGAACCCGAACAGCTGCGTGCGTACCTGGAGCATGAGTGCGATGATCTGCTCCCCAAGCTGCAGGCCGAGTGGTATGAGCAGGGCGGCGACAAGCTGCGCGCCGCGTACGCGCCGCCGGGTAGGGAGAAGAAGCCGAAGCCAGGCAAGCCCGCGCCCAAGAAGCCCGCGGCTTGACAGATTGAACGTGCTACACTCGTATGACAATCGGGCGCAGGGGTGACAAAATCCACACCACTGACACACGACACAGGCGGTCACTCGCCATTCTCGCCTTTAAAACGTGCTGACGCGGGAAAACGAGTGCTGACACGCTACCGTATCCTGTGGCTTATATAGTGCGAAAACACGCGGCAACTCCTGTGTCTTGAAAAACGCAGCCCGCTGTCGTGTTCGTTCACCCGTGCCCCGAGACTAACGCCTCCAAGTCTTGCAGCGTGCCACCCGCCTGGGCGACAAGGGTATCGAGGCGCGCTCTGAGCGCGGCCTCGTCCTCGGCCGAAGGCGGCGGCGCCACATGATCACCGATGGCATACTCCGCGGGGCGCAACAATTCTCCCGCGCTCGGGTTGAGCGTGTACCAGCTAGCTAGCACGAATCGGCTCCCTCGGGTCACCTTGGCCACTCGGTGCAGGTGTTCAAAGCCGGAGGTGAAGAGCACGCAGCGACCCGCGCGAGGCTCGACCACCTCATCCTCATGCTCGTCGACGAAGACAAAATCGCCTCCCGCAAAGCCGCGGCCCTGCGTGTTCAAGTACAGCACCGCCGAGTAGTCGTAGCTGCTCATGTTCGCACGATCGACGTGCGCCACTCCGTAACTGTACGCGTCCGGTTTCGGAGTACTGTCGCCGGGCGGCTGTGTGCGTGTGAGCATTGCGCCCGCCAGATAGAGAGGCCGCGTCTCGCCAAAGTCGCGTCGGACCGCGCAGAGCACGCGCCAGCAGAGCATGGCCACCAGCCGAACGCCCGCCTCGCCGAGCGTACCGCGTAGCCCAGCTATTGGAAGAGCGACCACGACCGTCTCGCCGCTCTCCGCGGCTGCCTTGTCCTCCACGTCCATTCCAACGATTGAGGCTCCGATCGCAAGTGCGCACTCGCGAGGCGTCGCGAGCTCGTCAAGGAGGACGCGCTGTTGCGGGCAGCGCACCGGGCGATCGAGTGCCTCGAGGTCTCCGCCGCTGCCGACCACTGCGCGGCGCCGCTCGGCACTTAAAGGCTCCTGGCGTGCAGGGGCATGCCACACGTGCCGTAGACCTGCAACGGGGTGTGCCGCCACGGCGATGGCGCGGCGGACACGTCTGGTGCCCGCACTGCCGCCGAGCCGCTGCTTGACGAGCGTCTCCTGCAGCGAGTGCGACGTGAGCAGGCGGCGTATGCCAGTCCTGTCGTTCTCTGCTGGAAGATCTTTCTTACGCACGCGTTGAAGCTCTTCGCCGGTCCCTGCCTGCTCCTCGAGTGTCCCGGCGACGGCCGCACTGAGCATCTTGCTCGCGTGCGTGACGCGACGTCGCAAGAACACGTGCTCCCACGGGAGCAGATCGGCGGCGCAGTCAGCACTGGCGCCTCCGGCAACCACAAAATCTCGTCTGGCCGCCCGCTCGACGATTTGCACACCGCGATCGCTCGTTGCCGCCCGCGTGGTGCTTGGAGGCGTTCTCGACGCGGGTTCAAACGTCCAGCGCGTCTTCGGAGAGTCGTGAGCGAGCTCCAGGTGCAACAGGCCGCAAGCATCGACCGCGACGACCGCCATCGCGAATTTAGTGCCCAACTTGGCGCGTTTGCACAACTCAGTACGGTACCGGTACCGGTACAGCATCACGCGAAATTAGTGCCCAACTTGGCGCGTTGCAAACACCGGGGGGAGCCACTGATACAATTGTACTGTACCGTATCGGCACCTCACACCCAACGCATCCTTACAGTGCAAGAGGAAATGTCGCCAATTCACACAGGACCACCTCCACCAGTCCATCGCCATGGCGGCGTATCTGCTCGACCTCAAAACGCATCGCAGGAAGCAGCAGCACCTCTTGCTCGTCCGGAAAGGCTGAGTACTTGCTTATGTCTGCAGCAGCGCAGTGAGATGGGTCGCGCTTGATGACGAAGAGGAGGCGAGTGGCGGGCGCAGCTGGGCTACCGGCGAAGCTGAGCGCCACCTGCCGATCGCGACTGGTCGAAGTGAATGAGTCCCACTGCACTGGCGTGCCTTCGAGCTTCGCCTGCTCATACAGGGCCACGTCATCGCATCGCAGCCCGCGGTACACCTTCGAGGCGCCATGTGGCGTCCACAGCAGCCGCACGGCAGAGACGAGTTCAATGACCAACTCGCGCACGTCGTCGTCGGGAAGGTCAACGCCCTGACTTCTCGCCAGGGCGTTGTTGATTCGGGCATGTGAGGACGTATCCCCTGACCGCGTGTACCGGTGGAGAGCGTTGCGTAAGGCCCTTGAGTGCAGGCCATCCACGCACGCGGATCCCTCAAGTCCACGGACCTTGAAGAGGCCGCGCCAGACGCACCGCATGATGGAGGGATCCCCGTTGGCGAGAGCTGTGTACTGGTCGATTTGGGGCGGTGGTTCCGCACCGAGGCGGCAGGTGTACCCGACCTGGTGCGGGTTTGGAAAGCGACGATTTTGGCGGACGCCATCGTGCTGAGTGCCAGCCGCACGTCGAACGCTGCTGTGCTGCACCTGGACGCGGCTGCTAGTGGTCTTGTGCACCGTCACCAGACGCTGCTTTGAGATGCCGCGGCTCGCCTGATTGAGTGGCTGCACTTTGATTGCCCGCCCAAGTTGCGCCTGGCCCGCACGCGTTCCATTTCCCGGCTGGCCCGAACCTGTTCGATTGCCTTGCTGGATGGTAACAACACGCTCAGGAAGGGCGGCCAGAATGCGTGGTCTAACAACACGCTTAGGTGTGGCACCTACGACGCGTTCTTTGACAGCACGCTCTTGCACGACGGTCACGGCACGTTCGTTCATGCCCACTTGCTGCGCGGCCTCAGTAAGGAAGCTGTCCCAGTCCATGGCAGATAAACTCACTCTCTCGTGCGAAGCACAACACCTTGCACAGGCCGCGTGGAGAGGAGAGAGGGCCGAATCAAAAAAGGCAAAAACCGCGCGTGCGTGCGTGCACCCGAGCAAACACCATGGGTGCTGTGAAGCGTCAGTGAGCGAGCCTCATATGTACACTAGTCGGCTCTGAAACGTCTGACTGTTTCTCTAGGCGCGTTTTTTGTCCGTTAGGGTTTTTGGATGGTTCGCTGGTCATGGGACGATGGGCCGTTCCGAGCTCCCTTTAACTCGGTCACGTATAATCACGTGAAGAGACTTGCTGACGCTGATTTCCTCTAGTGAATTACCACTATAAACCTGATGCCTTAGCGCGAAAACGCGACGCTGCACCACATCCTAACCACAGTGGGTTAATTCGACGACGATCTGCTCGACGATCCGCTGCAGATAGCTTGGAATGATTTCTTGCATGATTTCTGTCCAACCTTTTTTTTTTGGAGCCGTGCATGCGCATCTCGCCGTTCAGGGCGTCGTGTGAGTGATGAGCATGGCTATGAGGCATGTGGCCCTTCAAACTGCCGCCCAAGCATCCGACCACCCTGGCGACCTGCTCCTCTATGAAGCTTGATGCGTTCGAACTGTCGCCACAGCCACAGCACTCCAAGAGCACCCTGGCCATGTGTGCAAAGCCCTCGGCATCGTCAATGGTCGGTCTCGTCAGTCTCGTCAATCTCGTCGATTGGCTTCCCTCGGTGTCGTCGCCTTTCCGGTTGTCTCGCGGAGAGGCCACAGAACGTTTGGTCGAGCGCATCGCGACAAGTGGCACATGTCAACTGGCGCGCGACGAATGGCGCAGACTGGCGAGGCTGACGAGACCCGGAGTGAGGTGCAGCGAGCAACATGTGCGTGGTTGCTATGACCGCTTTGAAGTCCTCCTGGTTGCCGTGCATCAGATTGCAGCCGAGGTTCGGCACACGACGATTTGTAACCTTGTGCGGCAGAGGGCACTTGTCCTGGTGGCGCAGGAAGAGCTCACGGTCTTGGTTGAAAAAGAGGTGCGAAAGCTGCCGATTCCAGCCGCAGGGGAGGATTCGAAAGAGCGCCGGGTCGCGCTCGAATACGGCGGTGTAGAAGAGTTGGTCGCCGAGCCAATAGAAGTCGCCACATTCCCCCTTCGCGCATGCGTGAAGGTGGCCCTCGTAGCGTGGGCTGCGCATGCGCTCAAGGTGCAGCAGCTGCACGCCCCCGTTGAAGCTGAACCCGGATCGGAATGTGCGAAAGCGAGAGCTGCCCGACGGATCTGCCGATGGCTGCTGTTCTATAGCCAGCCCAACAGCCGCACCATTTGAGAAGGTGTCAAACTCGCGCCAAAGCAGCGCGAGGTCGCTACCTTCGGCGAGCATGACGTCGGTGTCCAGCACAATCACACGCTCGAGACCGCGTGGCAGCACACGGTGGAGCAAGGGCTTGTACATGTACGTAGCGGCCCACGGTGCAGCAGGTCGATGATCTGGCTGGGCCGCCAGCCGAGCAAGGTCGGAGTGCAAGGCTTGGAACTCGGGTGGAAGGCTGCTGGTCAGGTATTGCGACCAGTCACCTTGTAGTGTGCGTCTTTCGTCGGTCACAATGTGGACACGGACCGGGAGGCTGCTTGATGCGCGAATGTGACGCACCATGAGATCCATTTGCTGCCCAAAGTGAGGTCCCTTTGACATTCCAACTGCAAGCAGCACGACATGCATTAGGGCGTCGTGCGGTGGACTTCGTTCACTCTCGCGGCGGTTGCTCGGTACCGCCTCTTGAAGAAAAAAGCAGGCAACGGCAAGCATCATGCCTAACAACATGGAAGCAGCGAGCATCGCAATCACCCAGGCCAACGAGACTATGAACTGGTAATTGTCACCTGGATAGCCTATCGCCTCCATCACGGTTCTCTCCATCGTGACTCGAGACTCGAGAGAGCGCCCACAAGCATACGACGGAGTACTCAAGAATCCATTTCCATTTGTGGACAAATCCCTGCGAAAAGGTCAGTACGGGCACGACACACGGATGTGACTCGGCCACTTCCACACGAAACATGGCCGACGGGCAAATGAATTCGCTTCCTGAACATAAATTTCCCCAAACCACACGACGAGAGAGCGCCACACACACAGACGCACCCCGCGTCGCGTTCCGCGCCGCTTCATGCTGCTTCTGCTCGCTGCTCTCATTCCGATCACGGATAGCGTTCTTCTGTCGCGTGGTCAAGTACTTCTTCGTCTGGTAGCAGGACCGACGGCTACAATATTGACTTCTCAGCGGGCTGCGGCGTCCACCCGGGAGACCTTGTTTGGCACAGGCTCAGCGGAGCGCTGTGAGAACGGCGAGGGTGAGGCATGCTCGCGGCTCGCTGACGGCAACGATTACATCATGAAGCTCCAGGCTAGGAGTAGAGCCAACAAGGAAAAGAACGCAAGGGAGCTCTACGAGAAGACTGTGCGTCAGCTTGGCTATTCGGACTTTATGGACCAGCTCAACCTTAATTTGGTACTGCTCTCCAATGGCTCATATGCGGTGCTGACCCCGGAAGTGTACGCTGAGAAGCGAAAGGCTGGCAAGATTAAGCCCGGCTCGGTGGACAAGCTCTTGGATTGATTGAGGTGGCGAGCGCCTGCCCGATGGTGACGGCACACTAGTAATGATAAGAGGACCGAGGAGTACTTCCTCAAAGGGACGAACCGAACCCACACGCACATGCCATGTTTGAATAGGTGGACCAGAGATTTTACCACGCTCGGCTCGTGTATGCGCTACATATTCAGGAGTATGCATGAATTAAGCAATTGGCGGCCGTGGTGGGTGCTTTTTGCTCAACGCCGTCCGCCGCGCAGGGCCCCCTTTATTGGACCAAGAAATCGGCGGGCATTCTCTTGCGGGCGACGATGGCGACGTTGCGGACCGAGCGCTCTGGCTTAAACACGGGCACCGCACGTATGTCCTCGCACACACCGCTCTCGTGCAGGAATAGGACGTGGTCGACCAGGAGTAACGACTCCACCAGTGGTGCCAGCGCAGCCTGCAGTGCCGCGATGGCTGCCACGCGGCGAGCAGCGTTCACGACCCCATCGGTGCATCTCGTCTCTGCCGTAGCGAGACAATTCTGAGCGGTCCAACTTCGTTGGCAGCCCAGCTTGTGCGAGGGCCCCTTCGACGAACGCGACAAACTCCGATCGTCCAGTGGAGGCCGTCTCGTCCTGGCCTTGATCCTGTGCCTGCTGCCTCGCCCGCAGGTGATGATGCTTCCGAGCCCCACCGGTAGACACCCGAGTGCCAGCGGGCACAAGATCTGCATAGCGGTCGCGTACCAGAGCAGCAAATAGGCAGTTCCACAGCTGCCTGAGCACAGCAGCAGGCGGCGCAGCGCCATCCGCCGTGGCAGATGCATCATCAAGCCAAGCCGTTGGCAAGGCCGCCGCCTCGCGCAGTGTGGCGGTCATGCGAGCGTCGCGCGACAGGACGAGACCGGTCGCACGCACCGTGTCGGAGAGCGGGAAGCCCGCCGTCGTTGCAGCGGCGAGGGCCACCGACGGCACTCTCGCTGTCCTGGGCCTGATCTCGGGCATTTGGGCCGTCCTGGGCCTGATCTCGGGCATTTGGGCCGTCCTGGGCCTGATCTCGGGCATTTGGGCCGTCCTGGGCCTGATCTCGGGCATTTGGGCCGTCCTGGGCCTGATCTCGGGCATTTGGGCCGTCCCAGGCGAGGACAGGGCAGCCTCTACCGTCGGAGACGTCCCACATGGCTGGCAAACGGCCCGCATTGCCCAGTGCTCGGCGCCGCACGGATCCGAGTCCACAGTCAGCAGATTGTAGCAGCACGGTACCAGCACGAGGGCCGCGACGCTGGGTGCCAGTGCAAAGCAGCGCGTGATGGTTGGGCTCAGGTCGCCACATGCATGCAACGCGCAGAGCACGACGCCCGAGCTGGCGGCGGCACCACCAGCCGCAGGCCAAGCCTCCGAACAAATCCTGTCGACAATCGCCGGCGCGTGCTCATCCGGTACGATGGTACGTTGCCAAATGCGCACATGACCACCTTCGGCAGAGCGGGATGCCAATGCGGCAGCAGTCGCTGCCACATCTTCTTGGGTTTCCAGACCCACAACATCAAGCCCGCAAAGAGCGCTCAGGTGTGAAGCGAGGCTGCCCTTGCCACACCCAATGTCGATCGCACGCGAACAATCGCATGCCACTGCCACGGCCGCAATCAGCGCCGAAAGCTTCTCGACCTCGTGCGATTTCTTGGCCCGCTTTGCCGCCTTGGTGTATGACTTCATGGCACCGATGGATGCAGAGTCCGAAACCTCCTCTTCGTCGGATGGCTGGCGGTGTATTGCAAGGTGTCTATGCAGCGCGATGAAGTGCGCCAAAGATGGCGGTGGATCGCCGCAGCGAGTTGGCAACGGGTCTATGTGGAGCCGTCCGAGCTCTGTGAAAGTCAGCTTCTCGAGGTAGCTCTGCCAATCTCCAGGCACGCTACGCCAGACATCGCATACGAGCAGATCCTGGCTATGCAAAAGAAGGTAGGACGATGCGTGAATGTGTGCCGCGAGCCCACGAGCTCGTTGAGCCCAAGCAGAAAAATCGTCGGACATGATGCGGTTGCGCGTCCGAAGACACAGGCCCGCGCGCCGCGCGAGAAAAAGAGAGGAGGAAGAATTGTGTGTGTGAACATCAACGATGTGGACTTAATGAGTTTGATATGTCACGTGTGTGAATGAGCCGTGTTGTGTATGAATGAGCCCAGAAATCTTTCGACATTTCACAGCGCGTTCAACGCAGCGTGGTACCGGGTACCGGGAGCGTCCGCGTGTCCTGTGTGTCCCGTGTGTTAGAAGTCACACAGACACACATTCACATTCACACACACACATTCACACCATGGCGGGTACCGCGCGGGGGCGGTTTAGAAGGGCGACATGCCCATGGTGAGCTTGAAGCTCATGGCGGGGGCGGCGAGGAGTATGGTAGTTGCGTCCGCGAGAACGTGGTGTCCCGGCTCCCCCCGGTGTCTTTTTACCGGTACCGGGTACCCGGTACCGCGGTACCCTTACCGGGTACCGGGTACCGTATACCGGTACCCGGTATCTCTCTATTCGGAGCGGCGGCGCGAAACAATGGAGCCCGGTTGGTTCGTGCTGCTCGTGTTCATGTTGGTGGAGGTGCTGCTCGTTCTTCTGCTCGTGATGCCCATGCCCAACAACGCAGTGCGTGGCGCCGTGGTCAATTTGGTCTCATCGCTTTGGGACCAGTCGGGGCTCCGCTATACCTTTTACATCTTCTTGGCTGCGGATGTTTTCTACTTTTGGTACGTATGCGACGCTCTCTTACACCCGCTCTACGATTTTGGATTAATCATGCCCTTTGAGGTGGTGAGTTGCGAAATCAAGGCTGGCATGTATCAGGCCGAGAGGAATGCTTACATCACCGGGTTCTCGCTGTTCCTCTTCCTGATCTTGCATCGCCTCATTGACATCCAGAAAAGATTGCACATGTCACGAGAGGCAGCCAAAAGCGCCGGAGCTCCAGTGCCGATGGGCCAGCCTGTCGATCCTGGCGGAAAGTTCCATTATCAGTGATCAAGACGCCCAGCAGCCTTTGCCCGGCGAGCATCACATTCGCTCGTGATGGAGAGCGACGCAGCCAATCGATTGGTATCATCCCATCATGGCAGGCTGAGGCGTGAGGGGCACGTGAGTGTGGCACTAGCTGCGCACGCATGCAGTTGAGCATGCACTCTGCGCAAGTTGAGACTTTGCTGCCCTGCAAGATTCGAGTAACTCGCTTTTCGTGTCGTCGCGTCGTCAGTTTTTACAGTTAGTCCGGTCCGGGTGGCGGTGGCGGGCTCTGGCGTCCACACTCAGGTACAGGAGAGCTCGACCCAGGGGTTCGGTCCCACAGGACGGTCACTAGACGGTCACCACAGCCGCAAAAAGCAAAATCACTGCGGTACTGTACCGGTAAAAAGACACCGCACACCTCACGCACACCGGGGGTAGCTGGGACACACACAGGACACACACGGGTGACGGAACACCGAGAACCTCCACACGATCAGCGCGACGACCGAAACCGCGGCCGACTCAACTAACTCAACAGCCGCAGCCCCGGAGCCGACCGCTCCCCGCGGCCGACTCAGAAGAGGCCACCCCCAGCGAACCCGACCCTGCCGCCACCCGCTTCCAGAGCGCCTCCCCGCGCCTGCTCGAAGGCAGTCGGCGAAATGAAGGCGCGCGCGGCAGACGCGTAGCGGCCGGCGGTGCGGCCAGACCGGTATTGTAAGTCATGTAGTTTTACATACAAACTTACTGCACATCGCGGCCGTCGAGCAGCGCGAATACCTGCGCAGCGTGCGCACCGACCCGAGCGCCGCGTACCGGTACCCGGTACCGGTACGAATTCGTGTTTAATCGGTTACCGGTACAAAAACCGCCGCGAGCGCGCGACACAAAGACACTCCTCGACCTCGTGCTCTCGACCGCGCGCGCGTCAATCATGGCGGACTCTTCTCTCTCGTCGCCAACTCCCCGTGGAACACTCTTGAACAAGCGGATTACCGGGTGGGATAGCCCAATCGGCTTGCAGCCCAAGCCTCCACCACGTGCTGCATCTGCGATCGCTGCACCGCCATCTGTAGGCGAGGTGCCGGGCCAGCACCGCTCCCCACAATTGCAGCCACCAGCAGTCAGGGCAGCACAGGACTCAGACAACGTGGGCTTAAACTTCGACGAATTTTGTGCACTGGTCCGCAAACGTGAGGCCGGTCAGCACACCATGGAAGAGCTTCACAAACGCTTCCAGCAACTCGATATCACCAGAAGCGGTCGAATCGAGTTGCACTCTGAAACATATACCTTGCGCGATGCACTCGCCCGGTCGGTCACGCGGCTCAGCGAGATCTTTGAGGTCTGGGACGAAGATGGAAATGGCATGGTCGACTTGCGAGAGTTTCGGCGTGCGGTGCGCTCGCTCGGATACTCGGACGTGCCGTTGGAGCACATTGATCAGACCTTTCACGAATTTGACGAGGACAACAGCGGCCTGATGTCGCGCTTCGAAATGCAGAAGAAGATTCGTCAGTATGCAGGCCATCTCGTGACCCAGCAGCACGCACTTCGACGCCTCGATGATACCATTGTGGACCGGCGCGGCGCGGTGCTGTCCACAACGGTCAAGATCGACCGCGATAGCAAACGTTCCGTATCTGAGCAGGTCCGCGAAGCACTGGAAACCAACATGGTGCGCGTCATTGACCTATTCCGTGATTGGGATGAGGACGGCAACGGACTCGTCGGCCGCAACGAGTTTTTCAAGGGCGTCGCGGCATTGGGCGTGCACGTCACGCGCGCCGAGGCTAACGAGCTCTTTGACGAATTCGACACCGACAACAGCGGCTCCATTGAATACTTTGAGCTTCACAAGTTGCTGCGGCAGTCCTCAGCAAGATTCGATTGGAAGGCCATTCGGGCAAGGCGGAGTCCACTTACTGCAAAGTCAGCTTCGCATGCGACGTGCCCGTTCGCGAAACCAGCTTTTGGCGGTTACGGCTTTAATCATATTGGACTGCCTATTGAGTCTGTTACGCGGTCGGTTGTCAAAAGCCGCTTCTTGGAGGTCAAGGACAGCAAGTCCGAGCCAGGAAAGGAGGTGACAGAAAATCGACCCGCACCCTCTCGATCCACGAGTGCACGCGCCAAGAGTCGCAAGGCGGTACAAGTAAGCCCCAAGGAGGTCTGGATGCACACGGCGCTACACGAGCCCGGACGCGAGTATGATAGTCGCTACCTGCCGCCCACGGAGCATGCAACTGCTCAGCCCTCACCTCAGCAATACAAGACGTCACTTTCTCTCGAGAGCTCATCTTCATCGCGATCTCGACGAAACAGTAGATCTGAGCCCTATTACGAGCCACCCCCCTATCTATCGGAGCCTGTCAGCCCGGGACGAACGCACAAATCGTTGCCACAACGCCTCAAGTCGAATCCCGATTGGCAAGGGCAGCCGAGTATTTCCTTAAGGCCTGAACAACAATCAAGAGGTCGCAACACGCCAGGGCACCCATACCTCCTGTCGCCACCTTGCTCGCCCTCTTCAAATGGCTCGCCACATCACGCTCGACCTCCTTGGGTCGGAGTCATAAAGTACGAATAGATGACTATGTTGCCATTGTACGTGATGCTGGACGGTATTCGATGGGTACGACGAGGGTCGACGACACGTCGAGTCGTCGAGATGCACACGAGTCTCGAACCACCAACCATGCGTGTGGCTCGATCTGTGACTGTGTGTGCGTTCTCTGCGCTGTGACTCGCGGGTGTGTTCGGTTGGTCCGCCGCTCGGTCCGGCGACGTTGTTCAGCGAGTTGTTCAGTAACCGCCATAACTAACTGCACGGCGGTTACTGAACAACGCCGGATAAACAGCCCCCCCTTACCCAAAGCCTTACGACCCCGACGCCGACCTCAGTTGCTCCGAGGAGCGAGGTCCGACCGCGCCTTCATCGACCGGTTCCGAACGCGTACGCGACGCGCACGCGGACGTGGGACGTGCTCAGAGGGGTGGCGCCCCGGACCCGGCCCCTGCTGGGCGTCTCCGGTCGATCGTCCGGTGGGTGACGAGGATTGAGAGCGTCGACGTGTCATGTACTGGAGTGTCAGTCACTAAACGGTCCAAAAGTCACTTTGAAAGTGCGGCGGGCGTAACGCCCGGAAAGCCGAACGCAACGGGACGGCTGGGGAAACGGAAAGGTGACGTCGCGCGCTCCGGACAACTCCGCGGTCGAAGTTACATCTTACAAGTTTCGTCACTGATCTCGTTGGTTTTGTATTATCCTTATAGGCAGCCAGGTGGTTTCGTCACTAGGATTGCCGGCAGTAAATCTCCGAAGGATATACACGCACGCACCCCGCTATAGGGTCGAGAGCCTCGACACGGTTCGCATCGAACTCAAGCGTCAAGCACAAAAGGCTTGTACACGAGGCTCAAGAAGCGCGCTAAAGCGCTCAGAGCCAGCCGGAGCAGCCGGAGCGGCAGCAGTTGCAGTTGCGCGTGCTCGTGCTCTTGGGCTGCTCGTCGGTGCGCAAGTAGCAGAGCTCCTCCAGCGCTTCGATATCTCGCGTGGCGAAGAAGCCCACATGGGGCACACGGCTGTCCCAATGGTTGGTCAGTAACGCCTTCTTGCGGATGTTGGCAAATTTCTTGGAGCACGCAAACGAGGCGAAGGCCGCGTGGTTGCGCACGCCGAGCGCGTCCAGGTGCATGAAGCCGCGCGCGCCAGGCAAGTCCATGTCCATAATGTACGTCTCGACGTCGGGCATGTCTCTTTTGCGCTCCTCGGCGCGAAAGGGTGAGATGCGCTCGGCAACGTACTCCATCACGAAAGAGTCCTTCTTGATGGGCGTGAGCGTGCGCAGGCACCAGCCCTTCATCTTGTCGCGGAAGACTTGCAACCGGTGGCAGGCGCCGCGCTGCAGCTGGCGGCGCGAGCAGTGAGGTTCGCACGAACTCTGCAGATTGCATCGCCAGTTGCACTCAGCATCGACCCCATCGGGTTTGCCTTGAAAGCCGACGGTTGCGCACCGGTCGTGCACGCACTGCTCGACCTGCGCGCTGCTGCAAGCCTTGCACCCTTTCAGGCGCCAGTCAGGGTGGACATCGACATCGATGCACCGGCGCACGAAAACGATCGGTGGCGGCACAGCCGCGTCGACCTCGTTGACCCACTGCAACGGCACGGCCTCGCCGCCGAGCGAAAGGTCCAGGCCGCCCACGCCGCCCGGGTCGAGGAGCTCGGCCGGTAGGTCCGTTGGCGTCGAGGGCCACGGCACACCAACCTCGTTCGTGTCATCGCGGAGTGGTTGGTCGTCGGTGCCGAGCAGCCGTTGGCCAACCTTGGGCACACTTTTGCGCAGCCGATGAGCGTGCAGCAGCAGCGCACGTCCGCACCGCGGCGCGCGCGGCGTCACAATCTCAAGCGCCTCGCGCGCGAGCGAGAGCAGCGCGCGCGCGTTGGGTGCTGGCGTGCAGTGCCGCTCGCGCTCCATGCAATACTCCTCTTTCTGCTCATGGTTGGTGATCTTTGAGGACACGCTCATGGGCTGGCCCTGCTGAACGAGCTCCTTCTCACGCGCATCCTTGCGCACATTCCTCTCCATGATTCGTTGGTACTTGGCCTTGCGCTTCTCATCCTCTGACGTGAAGCCCGCATCTGCTTCCTCCTCTGCATCTAGTTGGCGCTTGCGCCGCCGCTCCTCAAAAAGGTTGAGCAGGTAGAGGCAGCACTCGGCCGCATCACTCTCCATTGTCCGTTTGATCAGATCGATCGCTCGCGCTTCGACATACTCGCACGTGCCGGGGATGTTCAGCGAGAGCAGCATCGAGAGGGCCTCGACGTCGTTGACCCGCAGCGTCGCGTGGAGCAGCTCCTGCTCGCGCCGTTCGAAGAGGGCTTTTGGTCGTCCGCGCGCATGTTCAAAGGTCATGAGACAACCAACGTCTTCCAACTCCTTGGTCGTCATGTATCGCGGCAGCTCTGAGTGCCACAGTTGGTTGGCCAGTCTTTCTCTCTCACATGAAACTCTCTTGCCAAACATAGCAACACCCCTACATCCCTCGAGAAGGAGTTTTTTTCAGCGGAACTTCGTCGTAACACGATGTCTCGAGGAAGAAGTTGAGAAGGCGTGTGCTGTGAGGAGTGTTTCTACAAGTTCAGACCCCTTTCGTAACCGCGCCTTCTCATGTACCGGCGGACGCGGAGCCCATGGCGATCCTGTCCCTGTCGCCTGATGCACGCTTTGACGGTCGGGAATTGCTCACCAAGTACATACGTACCTCTGCCGAGCAGGTGAGCGAAAACGGCAGGGTCTCTGCGGCTGCCTGGCACTCATTGGCACGTGCCTTTTTATGCTTTTCTTTGCTTTTCTTTGCTTTGCCGCCTGGCCGGCTGAGCCAGAGCTGTTGACACCTGGCCTGCACGTTTGGC
>JWZX01002997.1:0-16616 GCA_001275005.1 Chrysochromulina tobinii
AGCAGTCAGGGCCAACACACGTTCGCGTGTCCGGCGACTTTTCAGCGAACCCACCACCATCCCCTTGACACCACCAGTATTACCACCCGTACCGTACTGTGTGTTACTGTGTGGGACCATAGGGGGCTCGCGCCATGGCGAGCTCCCGCGGCTTTCTAAATATTCAATCCCATTCAATGAACTCGATGGGTTATGCACGGTCTCCGGAAGGAAGGACGCGCCGACCAGTGCGTACCCATCGGCAGACCGGTCGGCCCGCCCCGAAATCCGACTACGAGCGTCCTAACTGCAACAACTTTAATTTTTTGGAGCTGGATCCTGGAATTACGGCAGCCGGCACCGGTGGCGGTGCCGGGGCGGGCCGAACGCCCGGCGCACTTTTTTGACCTAGGTGGACCTTCCCACTACACTCAGGTAATTACCTCATAGGCTTTGAACACTGCGGGGCGCACTTTTTTGACCTAGGGGGACCTTCCCACTACTCAGGTAATTACCTCATAGGCTTTGAACACTGTGCCGCGAGAAGGCCGAAGACTCGGGCTTACCCGGGCTTGGGTTCGCGGCCGTGGAACGCTGGCATCCGCATGCTGCCACTTCGCAATATTCTGCGATTAGAGTTGGGGCACTTGGCATGGTGACCGCGAGATCGGGAGCTGGCACGGGAGAAGAGTCGAGACCTGCTCCGGCTCCGGCGCGGCATGTGGCTTCCGAGTTCGACGCACTTGAGCTCTGCCAGCACAGCCCGCGCTGACAGTCAACGAGCTAAGAGGTTGCCTCTCGTACAAGCCTCTCGACTCGCGTAAGAAACTCGACACACTGGACACTTGCCTGTAGCTGTTTATTCTGCGACACGAACTTCAGACGGGATCACGGGAATCCCGCGCCGTTCCCGCCCAGCGATGGCCTTCTCGTAAAATCATTCCTACTGTACCGGATATACAGGAATGGAAACTCTTTTTCCGCGAACTATGAAGTTGCTCCTCGTCGCCTCCGGGTCACTCTGTCGCCGCGCGCTGTTGCCGCGGCCAGCTGTTTGCGCCATGGCCATTTCGCCGCTGCTGCGAGGTGCCGGCCAGCGGCACCTGAGCACCCGCAGCGAGGCGCACGCAACGCTCGGGCTGCCACCCGATGCGACACTGGAGCAAGTCAAGGGCGCCTATTACAAGCTCGCCATGATGCACCATCCAGACCGCAGCACGGAGCCTGACGCGGCAGAGCGCTTCGCCGCCATCGGTGCTGCGTACAACAAGATCTTGGGCCTGCCCGAGCGCGCGCGTCGCGACTCAAAGGCGCGCGAGGGTCCACAGCAGGCGCCGTTTGCGGCCGCCTTCCCGCCATGGGTGTACCGCACTGCCGAGTATTTGCACCGCGTGCCGCAACGGCTGGACACGTGGCTGGCGCCCTCGTACGCGTCGACCATCTACCACCATCTGCGGCGCGAGGAGCTCGCCGAGGCGCTCGAAGTCCTCGAGGAGATGCGCCTTGAGGGGGAGCAGCCGTCCCATGCCGTGTACGAGATGCTGATCCGTGGGTGCACGATTGCGATGCGGCGGCCGTCGATCGGCGAGCAGCCCGACCACCTGACGGTCAACCTCGTGCAAAGGGTGCTCGAGCTCTGGGGCGACATGGAGAAGATGGGACGCAAGCCCGACTACCTCACGTACATTGAGCTGATGCGAGCCTTCGGGAAGGGAGGCGCGACTGCGCAGGCACTGCAGCTGTTCGAGAAGATGTGCAACAGCGTGCGGCTGCTGCCCGAGCAGCGCGCCTTCAACACCATCTACGAGGTGTGCGTGCTCAACGGCGCGTACAGCGAGGCGCTTCGGCTCTTTGGTGAACATGAGGAGATGCGCAAGTCGCTGTGGAAGCCGCGGTTCACACCGGTCTCCTTCTCGTTGCTGCTCACCGCGGCGGCGGAGCAGGGGCCCGAGCTGGCGGCGCGCGTGCGCCACCTGCCTCGTCTGCTCCACGAGATGGGCTCACATGGCGTGCTGCCACGTGTCGAGACGTGCGAGCGGCTCGTACGCTCCTGTTTGGAGGTCGACGAGCTCGAGATTGCCCAGCAGGTGGTGCAGCTGGCTGCGCGGGCCGGGCACACGATCGACCCGAAGCTGGCCGCTGCCGTTGCCGCCGGCGGGTGGGTGAGTGAGGACGGCGACGGCCGGCGAGATGCCGCTGGTGACGGCCGGCAGATCGACGGGCAGCAGCAGCAGCAGCAGCAGCAGCAGCAGCAGCAGGGGCAGGGGCAGGCGCAGGAGCGGGAGCGGGTGCGGGTGCCAGCCGACGAGACCAAACCTCTCCGATGAGCGCATTGCTGGGATTGGGACGTTGACGGAATTTGTGGAGCGAAACCGTCTGGGAACTGTCACGCTGTGTCGGTTCCAATTAGTCTCGAAGGAGAACCAGCTACGCTATACCGTCAGCTACACAAATCGAAATGGAACGATTCCTATGCCACGGGTGGTACCGGTAGCTTAACCTGAACTGCCTCGGCGAGTTTCGTGTCAAGTCTAGACTTGACTTGACGTGACGAATTCCTACTTACTGGGTCATACACGAACGGAACGCCGGGAAATCCTTTCTCCATGCTCGTTCCCCTTTTGCACCTTGCCACGTCGTTCATCCCGTGGACCACGCGAACGCCGAAGTCATGCAACGATGCGCAAACGTATGCGAGAATCCGCTGGGACGACAACGGCCTCAACTCATTTGCAGACACACGCCAGGTGGGGTTAGGCGGCGGGATTGAGTATGCGTTGCATCCCCATTTTTGTCGAGACATCCGTGCCTCGCTGCGCGGCAACCAGGTCGGCTGCGATCTCGTGGAGCGCGCCGTCCAGCACGCGCTCGACGTGTGGGCCGACCGTCATCCACTCATCTACTTCACACGAGTCAAGAACACGAAGCTCGCCGAGCTCATAATCGGTGCAAAAAGTCATGAAGTTATCAAGGCCAAGCGCGAGTTTGAGAAAAATCTCCGCGTCCGGACAAGAGAAGCACAGGCTGCGAGCGAGGTAGACGAGCTCGATGGCATGGCGGTTGATCTTGAAGAACTGAGAAGAAAAGCACTGGCTGCGAGCGAGGTAGACGAGCTCAATGGCATGGCGGTTGATCTTGAAGAACTGAGCTCG
Source organism: Chrysochromulina tobinii (assembly GCA_001275005.1). Lineage (NCBI taxonomy): Eukaryota > Haptophyta > Prymnesiales > Chrysochromulinaceae > Chrysochromulina > Chrysochromulina tobinii. The sequence continues at coordinate 3,132 of JWZX01002997.1, forward strand.
GGTGCAGTTCTCGGCTTTGCGCAGCCGCTGGCAAAAGAGTTGCAGGTCACCAATCCAAAACGCGCCGGCAAGGTCACCGGTACGGGCACGGGTGAGCTCATGCCGCAGACGGAGCGGCAGAGAATGCGAATCGTGCTCAACACCGACTACTGCTTCTACCTGCAGACTGACTGGCTATGCGTCGACGACGACCTCGAGGGTCAGAAGATCTTCCATTTTCGGATCTGGGTGTGCCTCGTGCTCGCCCTCCTCCTAGTCACCGTGGGCTCTTTTGTTGTAATCTGCAGCTTGTGGCGCACAGCGAAGCAGGCAGCGGCAAGCAGCGTCGCAGAGCGAAGCAGAAGCGATGAGCAGCGTCGCTCAAGGTGACCTCGATTTCGCAGTACAAAGGATGGCGAGCTTGCAGAGCCACCAGGACGCGCAGCGTGCAGCCAAACGTAAGACTGTGGCATGCTTGTGGGTTTTGGGCTTCGGCCTGATCATTCCCGGTGGCCTTCTGCTCAGTGGCGTCTACGTCACTGAGATTCGCTGTGGTGACGACAACTCCCGTTTTGGACCACAACGCTGTCAGAGTCTGGAGGCCGTTCTCGCGCACGAGGCAGGCCATATCCTCGGGCTCGGCCACCCCGACCAGGGCCCCGCTCTGCACCTAGAGAGTGTGCCAAAAAAGGATCTGGTTGTGAGCTACACGCCGATCAACCATTCCAAGATGTGCGAGGGGCTGCACATGACTAAACCTCGCGAGGAGAAAGACAAGTGCGAGAGGCGGCGGCGCCTTCTTGACTGCCTGAAGCTCGCCCATTGCACTTGGGACGACGGCGGGCTCTCTGAGCGACGCACTAGCACTCGCAAGGGCGCGCGCAGCTCCCACCGTTGCATGGATGTGTACGCGACTACGCTCATGGCAAGCCACGACATAGATCCGCACGAACCCAACAGCATCCCAACGGCGGACGACCTGGCCGGCCTCTTCTTCCTGTACCCGAGCCGCCGCCGCTCGGTCAAGTGGTCGACCAAGCCGATCAGCGTCTCCGAGTACAATGTTCCCAAGCTGAAGCACGTGGCCACAGCACGCGGCATCGTGATCGGAGCCGAATGGACGAAAGAACGATTACGTGCGTGCCATTCTCATCTCCATCGAGCAAAAGTCCGTGCAGAAGCACGAGCGGTTCAACCAGGAGCGGGGGGGGGGGGAAGGAGCTCACTTGGTTGCTCGCCAAGCGAAAGGAGTTTCTCGAGAGACTCGTGATGAACGCTTCGTCATGGCGTTCGAGCCCGGAGCACAACAAGGCCTCAAAGGAAGCGGCCGAGGCAGCGGCAGCAGCCAAGGCGTCGGCCGCCGCCGAGAAGGTGGCGGCCGAGGCCAAGGTGGCGTTCGAGTCGGCATCGGCGGCCGAGAAGGCGGCGGCGGCCGTGGCGGTGGCGGTGGCCGAGAATGCGGCGGCCGTGGCGAAGGAGGCGGCCGTCAAGGAGGCGGCCGAGGCGGCGTCGGCCCGCGCGGCAGCAGAGAAGGTGGATGCCAGCGGCCTTCAACACACTCAGGAACTCTTCGAGAATGCCTCGAAGGAACTCTCGAACGCCCGCACAGCAGCAGAGGAGGAGGTCGAGGACGCCAGCAGCGACCGCCTCGCGGCGATGGGCAGGGTGGGCGATCTCGATGGCGATGGCGTTGATGATGACGATGAGGATGGCGATGGGCTCCCGAACGAAGTCGAGGCGGGTCTCGACGCTCTGGAGGAGCTCTTGGAGTGCGTCACCGGCTCCAAGGTGTGCGACGGGAGCCAAGATGACCTCGAGTTGGTGCAACTGCCGACGCAGGTCGCAGAGCATGATGAGCATGAGGTGGACTCTGACGAGGGTCAGGAGGATAAGGAGAAGAACGAGCTCTGAGTCCATGTGCTCATACGGCCGAAGGTGCCTGGTGATATATCCGGAGTTAGCCCGCGCGCTCATCGCGCTGTCGGCCCGACTATCATGACTCGCCCGAGGTTCTTAGTGTGATCGAGTCGGCGGCACTCGGGCTTATGCGACTCGTGGCCGCCCCGCCCGGATGAGCGTCGCACCCTGGCCAGCTCGCTGCTCTGCACCCTGCTGTGCCGGCCCGAACGCCGCCCGGTGAAGCCGCCCGGTGAAGCCGCCCGGCCCGGGCGAGCACTACTTGCCGACTACTAGGCCCCGCCTAAGGCCCCGCCCAGTCCAAAGGACGTACCCCAACGGATCATGTGTCAGTGTCCCCCATTCATTCCGTTCCCAAACAGGTAGGCTGCAGGGTTGGGCCCCGGGTTATAAACCATGAAAACGATAGTATGGACCACACACCACTCCACTCCCCCCGTGGGTTAACCATTCACACCCGCACCCTCTGAGCTGACCCTTTCGCGAAAAGGCCGGGAGAAAGAGGACGCAGTGCCCGTCATCATCCACAGAGCGCTCGGAAGTACAGCAGGATGACGGACCTGTCCGCGGCCAACAGGCTCGCGGCAGCGGCTGAGGAGTGCTACGAGGAGGGCCGCTGGGCGCTCGCGGTCGAAAAGTTCGAGGCGGCTTCGGAGGCGTACGTCGGCGCGACGCTCCACACTTCTGACACCAAATGCGTGCAGGCGCTTCGCATGCTGGCCCTGTCGCACGCACAGCGCGCTCACGAGACGAGACTACGCATCAATCTGCAGCACGGCCTGCATGCAAACTTTGGCGGTTCCAAGGCCGGCGGCAACGGTGCGGCTGCCGCCGATGCCGCCGATGCCGCCCTGCGCCTGCGTTCCGACCAGGCCAAGGCGAGCGGCAGCAGTAGCGGCACGGCAGCCTCGGGCGAGGCGCTCGAGGTGTATCGCGCCCTCGCGCGGCTGAGCTCGCAGCTCATCTCGACACACGAGGAGCTCCGCTTCGGCGCGGAGGAGCTCGTGCGGCTGCTGTCGGCCTCCGGGCCTGTGTGCTCCAACGGAACGCCCTCGAGCGCCGGCGGCGCCATCTCGGGCTCGACGCTGCTCCACTCGTTCTGCGTCGTGTCGTCGCAACGGGGCGCGAGCGTTGCAGGCAGCACCACAGCGCCGCCTCCACCCGGCTCACAGACGCTGCAGCAGTCGGTGATGGGGGCATCGCCCCTCACGGCGCAATCGCTCGCGGGCAGTGCTGAGGCGCGCTCGGCAGCCGTCTCTCTCGAGAGCGAGGGCGCCGACGGGCGCGCCTCGATCGCGCAACTCACCGCCGAGAACAGCCGTCTGAGCCGCGAGAACCAGGCGTTCCGTCTAAAGGTGAGCGAAATGCAGGCAGTGCTTGCCAAGGCGCAGCGGCGCGCCGCGGATCAACTACGGCTGGTGCGCCGTGCTCTGAGTGCGCTCCGTGAGGTGCACGGCGCGCCGCGCCCCGAGCTTGCTGCTGACACCGCCGCCGAGATTGCCGATCTCCGCCGCCAGCTCGAGGGAGCTCACACGGTGCGTCGACAGCAGGCAGAGCTCGTGCGCAAGTATGAGCAGCGGTGGGCACAGCTCAAGGCGTCTGCACGCCGCAAGCAGCAGGCGCAGCAGGCGGCGGCCGCGGCACAGCAGGGTGCGGCAACGCAGCCGCATTAAGCGCTGCCATCACCGCCGCCGCCGCCGCCGCCGTCGCGGCCTTGGAGCAGCGATGATCAGGGCTCACGCGCGGCCTGAATGATGAGCGCCATGGTGAGCGCCCTATGTCATGAGCGCGGGCTGTGGGCGCCATCGCCGGGGTTAGGATTCCTAGGCTGCCTTCCGCACTGGGCGCAAGGGCAAGCAGCGATGATATGACGATGATGTATAATATATTTTAGTCCGGTCGAGCGAGTTTCCGAGTAGGGCAGGGCGACTTTGTGTGCAGTGCGGTGGCCGTGTATCGCGAGACGCGCGACCCCTCCGCGCTTCCTCCGCACCGAAAAGTCGAGCTCTGAACTCTAATCGAAGGCGAACTAATCCTTCGCCGAAGAGGAAGAGCCGCCCCCCACATTAGCTTTCCGCTTGCCCTTCCCCTTCGCGTGGGGTACCAGGTTCCCCACATACACCCACACCGAGGCGATTGCCGCATAGTGAGGGAAGACCTGCACCGCAAGCAGGAAGCCCACGTCTTTGTGGGGTTTCTGGTGGTAGTCGTAGTTGTTGAGCAGGTGCTCGACGATCATTTCGGGTGACGTGATCGAGAATGTGAGCGCGCGCCCCACAAGCAGATAGTCCGGTGGCAGCGCGGCGAGCAGCCTGCCACGCCACTTGTCGACGGCTCGGCGGTCCGTTGCAAGCGAGGAGCACGCGGCCATTTCGTACGTCGCCAGGCCCTGCTCGAGCACCGGCTCGAGGTTTCGATGCCAGTGCGTGCGGAGGCCGCGCGCACCACGCCACGACTGGTAGCCATACTTGATGGCGAGATAGAGTTCTCGCCTCAGCCTCATGAGCCGCGAGGATGGTAGCTTAGGCCCAATACGACCGACGGAGTAGAACGGTTTGATGTCCAGGCCGCCCAAGGGCATGAAGTAGGTGCCTGGTACGCCGCTGCCGCGCCCGCCCACGTAGATGTAGTCGTCGCGCGTGAACGGTTCGGTCGCGCCATCGGTCGGGTCCAACTGGAACTTGGAGAACTCGATCTCGCTGAACTTGACGCGCATGCCATCGAGCATGCGATGTGCGTCCTTGTGCGCGAGCAGCGCGTCATGCAAGAGCTGATTCTCCAGCTGCCGGCCGTTGGTGTCGGGCCTCGCGGGCCCCATATCCCTCCAAATGAGCCCGAGAGGAAAATTGAATGGGAGCCATCGATCTTCATCACTCTCCAGGTTGAAGCTCTGTTCGGTGATGGCCACATCTTGCAGGTTGGCCCACAGGTTCTCGTGGTTGACGAGCACCTCGATGGTGTCGTACGGGATTCGCTCCATCAACGGCGGCAGTGTGAGCTCGGCGAGCCTTCCGGCCTGACCTAAGACCACGCGCCCCACCATCGGTGCGTGCGTGTCCTTCCCCTCGCCCTCGGCCCCCGCCGGAACTTCCTTGACGGGCTTGAGAATGCTCGCCAGCAGCGCTTTGGGATCAGCCTTGATCGCTTTGGGATCAGCCTTGATCGCAAACTTGTCCACTACCTTTGCCATCGACTTGAACGACTTCGAGTCGCCACCCACTTCGCGCAGAGCCCGCAGGCCACCTCCAGCCGACCCCAGGCCACCTCCAGCCGAGGCACCTTCGGCCCCGTCCGGTCGGTAATCGCGGGGCGTCTCATACGGATCGATTTCTCCCTCCTGGGTCCACGGCTCCTCGTCATCGTGGTACAGCAGCTTCTCCTCCCTCTTCTGCAGCTCCGCTTTCTCGCGCTTAGCGCGCTCCTCGTCGCGCAGCCGCTTGTCCTCGGCCAACGCCTCCAGCGCGCGCAGGTAGCGCTTATCATCATGCGAGAGCGGCTCGCCTTTGTCTCTCTTGGCGCCGTCCTTCTTCACCGTGTCGAGCGTGGTGGCGTGCGCTTCCGTTTGCACTTTCATCATTTGGAGCGCTGCCACCTCCCCTGCGCCCTCGAGGAGCACACTTTGGCATCGCGCGGGCAGCGTGTAGCAGCATCCCTTGGTCGTCTCCCAAAACTTGACATCGCCGGTGGGCTCGCGCGTGACCACCCACACGTGCTGCTGGATGCCACCGGGCAGCTTGCCAATCGCGAGGTACGCGTCGAGCCCAAGCCCGAGGAAGAGATTACACATGAGGATCGCGTGGTCTTCACTCGCTCCCTTTCGAACGTCCAGAAAGTAAGTGGGCGAGCTCCAGATCGGCTCGGTCGCCCTCTTCTTCTCTTTCTTGATGTGCGCGTCCTGCTGGAAGGTGATGCAACGCACCATACGGGCGATGGTCATGGGATCGCTCACGTCGCGTGGTGGCGAGCACTTGCACAGAAACGTGGGCAAGAAGCGGCGGGTGTTCGTCTCATCAAGTGCCGTGGTCTGGAACCTGCCGGCATTGAGCAGGCGCAGCGGGATGGCTGCGCGCCACTCGTGCTCACGATCCGTGAACGACTTGTCGAGATCGGCGCCGGTGTGCGTGTCACCGATGACCACGTCTTCGGGCAGCGCGGGCGTGAAGTACGCCTGTGGGGCGAATAGGTCGCAAGTCGTGGCCGTCAGTGGCGGTTAGTGGCCGTTAGTGGCCGATCATGGAACTCACTCTCAGGGGTCATCCGGGGAGTACCACTCCGATGGGTCATCCAAGGCACTCACATTAAGGGTAATACCGAGGAGCACCACTCCGAAGAGTACCACTCCGATGGGTCATCCGAGGCACTCCGAGGGGTCATCCGGGGCAATCACCTTGATCTTGATCTCGCCACGGCTCTCGCCCATGCCTTGCTGCTTAAGATTCATCGGGCTCTCGTCGAGCACGCGCGTTCGGAGTATCGCGCCGCCGGTGCCATCCTCGATACGATGGACTTGAGAGGCCGTGATCTTGGACAGGGGGATGCGGACGAAGCCAATGTCATCGGGCGCGACGGGGTTGTGGTGCAGCACGTACACGACGATGTCGCCCTTGGCGGCGAGATCTTCGGACGAGATACGGCTTAGGTTCGTTGGGAAGTACAGAGTCTCATCGTACTGCGGCGAGAGCGTCGAGCGAATGACGCGCGTCTGCTGCGACGTGGCGGCCCACACGACACTCACATACGGATCACACGTGCCATCCGGCTTCATCTGCGGCAGGTTGGTGCATCGCACGATCTGGACCGCCAGGTACGTCATCGTCTTGAGTCGTTTGACCACGTCACCGAACTGGGTGTGCTCGGGCTCCGAGACGAGCACGATCGAGCCCTCGATCTGGCCAGCTTGCTTGAGGCGCGAGGGGGGCAGCGTCGACGCAGCCTCGCCGACGCCCTTGGATGCTTGCGGAACCGCCCGTGCTCTTTCCTTGTCGCGGCGCTCAGCCTCCCTATCGAACATGACCAGCGACGCCTCGATGTGCCCAGAGAGCAGCGCACCACGCAGTGGCACCTCAGCCCAGCCCATCAGGTCGGCCGACGAGCCATAGTCCCAGTCATACACTTCGATCGCGCAGCGTCTCGTTCTCGAGGTCGGAGCGGGTGCCTGATGAGGGAGCCAATCAGAGCCAATCAGAGCCCATCAGAGCCAATCAGAACCAATCAGAGCCAATCAGAGCCAATCAGAGCTAATCAGAGCCAATCCGAGCCAATCAGAGCCAATCAGAGCCAATCAGAGCCAATCTGGCTCGAGGTCGGAGCACGTACCAAAGTAGTACAGCGACCGCTTTGCGTCTGGGAATTTGGGAAAGAGCGTGTTATTCACGTGCTCCGTCGTGGTCGTTCGCCCGAAGTAGCCGCCACGCTGCAGGGCGTTGGCGAGGCTTCGCGAGCTCGAGCTCTTGATGGAGAACTTGAGGAAAGGGTCCGCCGTCCCCTCGCCTCCAGCCTCGGCCTCCATGGGAAGCAGCTTGCGCGCGCTCCACTTTTCGAGCCTCATCTCGAATGTGAATCGCTCTTGCAAGTGGATGTGGAAGTGGCAGCGGTACGACTCGACCGTCGAACGGCCGTCGCGCTCGCAAAAGAGGACCTCCTGCTGCACAGAGCCGGCCACAATCTCGAGCAGCTTGATCGAGGCCGTCGAGATCTCGATCAGGTTGCCGAAACGCGTCTGCTCGGCCAAGACCAAGTGCAGCACGCGCTTGCCCAAATCGCGATGCGTACATGACCACTTGCCCGAAAACTTCTTCTTGAGCTCGGCCGTAGCGTTGCGCTCGAGATTCGACGCGACGTCGCTCTTGAAGACAAGCTGGCGGCTCGTGCGCACGCTCTTGCGTCTTGGGAGCAGCAGCCTCTTCAGCCTGAGCCATCGACTGCTGGCACCGCCGCCGCCGTCCTCGTCCGCTTCGGCGGCCTCGCCCTCGTCGTCGGCGGCGTTGCCGCCGATAGAGCTGGCGCCCGGGAGGCCGGGCTCGGCGCCGAGCGTCATGATCAACAGCACGTCGCGCCGCCGGCATGCAATGTTCGTGATGCGTAGCGAGTGGATGTCGCACTTGTACATGACCCGTGGGCGTCTGCTCGAGCCGCTTCCTGACTTGCCGAGACGAAACGCCGCGTTTTCATCGAGGTAGTCCTCCTCATCCTCGCCACCGGCCAGTGCCGCGTTTGCATTGAGTTGCTCCGTGATGTCGTCGTCGCTCTGAAAGCTCTCATCGTCGTCTTCCTGCACCTCGTTGGGATCGATGTCGTCATCACCCTCATTGTAGCCGCCTCGGACCCGCGTCTCATTTTTCGGCTTGTCTTTGGCGCGCGCGCCGGCACCTCCGCCGCTATCGCCGTCGAAACCAAGCTTTTGGCGTGCCTCGCTTGCCGTCATTCCGGTCATGTACTGCATGCCGTATGATGCCGTGGAAAGGAAGCCCTGGTCGCTCAGGCTGGCAGTGGTTTCGCCACCACGGATTGCTACTGACATGCTGCCCGGGCCTCTGTAGCCTCGGCTTAACGGTCAATTGGATCGGAGCGTCAACCCGGTGGAGCGTCAAACCGGAGCGAGCAGTTCAGACCAAAGAAGGCGCTCCATCTTCGTGTTTCGTCAACAAAACAGGAATTCACTGCGAATTTCGAGCAGCAACAGATGGCTGTACCCTACGTGGTCCCACCCTCCTCCCATTCCTCGTCCTGCTTCTGGGCGATCTCGTCGCCGCCGCCGTCCTCCTCTTCTCCGCCGTCCTCCTCCCCCTCTTCTTGGCCGACTTCCTGCCCGTCGCCTCGCGCGGTCGCCTCGCGCCGCTGTGGCATCACCTTGGTGAGCACGCTTGTCCAGTCGAGCCCCGAGGCGCGGAGCGTGAGGATCTCGACCACGTGGTTCACAGCGAGCACACGCCGCTGCGACATGCTCATGTACTCATCGATGGGCAGCCGGGCGGTGCGCACGTTGGCTTCGGACGCGAGCCGATGCGTCAGACCCTTCTGCTTGTTGTGGTCCACGAGCCCGCCGACGATATACACCTCGGATGAGTCCAGCGTGTCGAGCACCACGTCCGACTCGGAGCTCAAATACACTAAGCTCGAATGCTCCGGGAATACCTCGAGGTAATGACGCGGCTCAGGTCTAATCGCCCAGTTGCGCCAGCCCGGCCAGCCCGATTTCAGCTTCGCTTCGAGCTTGCCGCCGACCGACGTGAACGCCAGGCGCATCGGGAACGCTGAGCGCCTGTTTGCCGAATGGCAGTAACTGAGCTGCTGCGCGAGCGACGCGATCTCACGGTCGTTCATCAGCTCATCAAAGCTCAGATCGACGACACATGTCGGGAGCGCCCTGTGCTCCATGGCCGCGCGCGCGGCCGCTTCCTCGTTCTGCGCGGCCGTGCGCTGGGCCGATTTCTCGGCCGCCTGCCGTTTCAACTCTGCCTGCTCCTCGGGGCTGAGCGTCTCCCAACGTGCCTGCGCGGCCGCGCGACGTTGCGCCTTTTCTTCTTTGATCTCCATCTTCTTGGCCTGCTTCCTGGCGGCAAAGTACTCGTCCTTTTTGGCGCGTTTCATGGCCTTTTTGGACGGGTACGCGGCGGAGGCGGAGGAGCCGGCCGTGGCCTTGGAGCTGTCGGCAGGCGGCTCTTGAGCGCCGCCGTCTGAAGGGACACCGTCTGCGTTGAAAGCGGAAGAGCTGGCGTCCTCCGCGACTTCGGGCAAGTCAGCATGGCCGCGGGGTGCCTCGTCGTCGGTCGTCTCGATCCTGGCATCGCCGTCCATAGTGCGAGGACCAGCTGCGAGGTCAAGGGGACGCAGGAGCTGCGTTCGGGGTTATTCGCGATTCACGTGACGGACTGTGAACGAAAAGCAAGACACGGTGAAGTCTAGATCAAATTCTCCGCCCACTCCCTTCCACCACTGCTGGCCTCCGGAGCACATTCGACAGCAATAGTAAAGACGAGACAGAAAGCGAGCGTTTCGCCAAGTCCAGAAGGAGTATACCATCGGGCAACGGGACGTCCGCACGGGCAACGGGACGGAGCGACGGGGATGGTGCTTACGATGGCATTTCACACGCCAGAGGGACCTCGCACCCCATGTGCCGCGAAGGAGTCGCCCTATGGCCATCGCGGATCAGTGCTGATTGATCAACCCCTGCAGCCCACGGGCGCGCCCTCCCTCTTCCGGCAGAGCAGCAAATCCAAGCTGCGGCCGTCCGACAATGAGTTGCTTGGTGTGGTCGAGGCCCTCGCCAAGTGCTCCGCCTCGTCGCCAATGACGGCCAACATCCTCGTCTGTTCCGGCTTCGTGCAGCCGCTTGTCAACGTCCTCACTGCGGGCGCAGCCGAGCCGGTCATGCTCCTCAGCCTGCGCACGCTCGCTCACCTCGCCGGTCATCGAGAGCAGCACGGCGCTATCCGCCAGGCCGGCGTGCTCGAGCTCTTGATGAGCTTACTGAGCGGGCCAAGCTTGAGTATGCATCTCGGCGTTCTCGAGGTGATGCATCCACTTGCACGTGGCTCTGATATGAAGGGACTGCTCCGCGAGGCGGGAGCGCTCAAGGTCCTTACGAAGCACATCCAGGCTGGCGCTCGACTCGAAGCGCAACCAATCGAGCTGGCTGTCGCAGAGGCGGCGCTCGGCGTGATCAAGAACCTCGCGGCGAGCGCAGGCAACCAAGACGCGCTTCGCTCGTGTGGTGCCATCAAAGCGCTCGTCACAACACTCACCGTGGTGCCGGCGACGAGCATGGCAGCCGTGCGCGCAGCCTCCGTACTGAGCAACCTCGCCGTCTCCAATGAGGCCAACAAGAATGCCATCCGCGAGGCGGGGTGGGATTCCACGGCTGGTTTCCATGCTCCATGTCCGCGGTGAGTCGGCGGCCGCCGCGACGGAGGCACTGGGCAACCTCGCCGCCAAGAACATTGCGAACAAGGACGCCACGCGCGAGGCGGGCGGCGTGCGCGCTCGCGGCGCAATTCCTGATGCTCACCAATGGCTCTGTGCCCGACAAGCTCAGCCGTCTCCATCGTGTCTCAGCCGTCTCCACAAGTTCAGGCGGCTCTGACTGCTTCTCGCGCTCCCCTCTGTCGTCTCGAGGTTCGTCACCGGCCCGAGACACACCCCGCTCGTCGCATGGCTCGGTGAGTAGCTCGCCTGTAACGTCCTCGGCATGCTCGCCGGCGTGTTCGCAGCCAAACTCGCGCCCATGCTCGCCGCGCGCCGTCCGCCCGTCCTCACCGCCCCCAGACATCGCCACTCTTGCAAACGACGTTCGCTGCCGCCGCCCAATGTCGCCGTTTGGGGGCCGCCCGTCCTCGCCCGCTCTCCTGCAGCCACTCCCTACCTTCTCTGTGCACGTGGCGCCCCCGGCCTGCGCCTTGTCTCTCCAGGGCTCATCGCCTCCGGTACCTGGCGCACCGAGCACTGAGGCGGCGGCAGAGCTCGCATCGGACGAGGTGGTGCTGTCGCCACCGGGCAGCAGCGGCTCCCGGCAGTCACAGTCACATCCTGGCCACGCCTTTCCCGAAATGACTGTGGAAAGGACGGCCTGGGCGCTCCGCAACCTCACGGCCTCATCCGGGCTGAACACAGCGATCATCGCGGCCCACGGCATCACGACTAAGGCGCTCGAGGCGAAAGGCGAGCACCTGCTCAAGCCCCATGGAGACAAGCAGGCGGCGCCGCCGCTGCTGGCGCCGCAGCCCAAGCCGCCAGCGCCCAAGCCGCCGCCACTCCTGCCGTTGCTCACCACCAACGACGACTATGACGATGATGAGCCGAGCCGGCCGTGCACTATCGGGATTGCCATGACGCAGTTTAGCAAGACTGGCCGGGGCTATTAGAGGATGTGGGGCGATGCAGGATCGGGCGGAGCGTGCTGATGATGTTTAGCCGCCCGCGACCAATCTCTCAGAGTATCGTTCGTCGTAAGCTTTCGCGTTCGTCAACGACGCGCGTGTCGGCGTGTCTGGCGCCGCCCGAGAGCCGGTTGCGCGGCACCGGCCACCCGCACCACGATCCGGTCTACGATCGTCCTGCGCGGTCGAGGCACGGCACGTGCTGGGCCCCAGCGCCCCACGCCGTCCACGACCCTCCGCCCGCCCAGGTGTGGTTCGTGCGGGGGCGGCCGGAGGCACCAGAGCGCGTGAGGTCGGTCGGGGGCCGTGCCCACCGCGCGTGGGCTCGCCCCAGTACGGAGTACCCCAACCCGAACGCCCGCGTGGGCGCGCGTCCGTCGCATCTCGCATGGTCCGTCGTCGCCGCCGCGGCGCGCGAGGGCGAGCTGCGACTGAGTGAGTATGAAGATTTGTTGTATTATAAGAACAGCGGCTAGAAACGCGGGCAAATGGACAAGACGGACGGTTCGCGGAGCCGGGACCGATCGGTCCCGCGATTGATGGGCACCGCCCCGGACCCCGGCGCAACCGCCGCGCGCGGAACGGTCGGGACGAGGCCACACAGGAAAGCCACGAGGCTGCTGCTGGGAGGGTGGTGGTGTACAATGTGGAAGGCGTCCCTGGCGTGTGACGTGTGACACAGTACAGTACGCTGACGGCGGCCGCGGGGACGCACCCGCGCTGCGCGCCGGAGCTCGAGCGAGCGCCTGGGCGACTGGGCGTTTCCCCACTCGATGGAGGCTCACCGCGGCGCCACCTTATGGAGTGGTGTGGCTGCTCGATCCTCGTCATCCCCCTCGCTCCCCTCTTCCGTCAGCAGCCCCTTTTCCGCATGCATCGACTTGTCTGCGGCTGAGGGCGGCTCCTCGGTGGCCTGCTTCTCGGTGGCCTGGAGCCACGTGTACAGCGCAAAGCAGATGAGCAGGCCCGTGTACCCGAATGCCTCGAGGTTCGAGATCTGCTCGCCCATCACGAGCGCCGAGACGATCACGAGCCCGCCGTTGCGCGCCATCGTGAGCGTCTTGAGCGTCATCGCGCTCGTTCGCTTGGTGAGCAGAAACGAGGTGAGGTTGACGAAGCATCCCGCGAGGCCGGAGGCGAGGAAAGTGAACGGGTACACGCGCATGAGCGCCAGCGAGTTGGAGCGCAGCGCGCCGGGTAGCTCTGTGAAGATGGCGGCGGGCACCATCCATAAAAGGCAAATGGGCGAGATGAAGTACAACGTCTCCATCAGTTGCATCTTCTGATTCTTGAGCAGCTTCTGCGCGAGCACGAGGCGCAGCGCGTCCGAAATCGAGGCCGCCGCCATGAACATCACCCCCGCCACGTTGAAGTTGATCTCGCCAGCCGAGGCGATCGCCGTGAAGACGCACAGCCCTCCGATGCATGCGATCACGCGGCGCGATGGGTACTCGACACCCAAGCACACGAGGAAAATGACCATGTACGCTGGGCTGAAGGCCTTGAGCATTTGGATGAAGGCGACCGTCAAATAGAGGTAAGGGTACTGGCCGAGCACGAGCGAGAGAGCCGAGGCGCCGCCGAGGTAGATGAGGCTCGTCGGCTCCACTTGCCGGCCCGCTTTCGTGTCCACGTAGCCCATGCGCACGGCGATGGCGGCGACGATGCTGGTCGCGCCCTGGCCGAGCGCACTCACGAGCACGGGGTAGCC
>JWZX01002998.1:0-14652 GCA_001275005.1 Chrysochromulina tobinii
CCCCTCCTCCGCCGCCCCTCCCACCCTTCCCACCCTTCGCGGCTGGCGCACGTGCGACACGTGTGGCAAGTGGCGTCGAGTGCCCCAAAGCTCAGTGATGCTCAGCGGGGCCAGCAGGTTCAAGTGCGATCTCCTCTTCTTGTCGGATCCGGAGCGTGCCTCGTGCCAAGCCGCAGAGGAGTCCGACCTCTTCCACAGTCAGTTTCCACTTGTCGCCCGAGGGACGATGCCGGCGCCCACGATGGCGCCCACGATGTTGAGCAAAGCCGCGACGAGGATCGATGCGCCATCGTCGCAACAGGCGGCGCCGCCGACACTGGCACCGCCGCGAGTGCAAGCGTCGCCACAGGCGCTGGAGCCGAAGCCGCCGCCGCCGCCGCCGCCGCCGCAGCAGCAGCAGCAAATGTCAGCTGCGGCTGGCAAATGTTGCTGGCAAGGGTCAAGCAGCAGCGCCGTGTCGAGCAGCAGCTACCAGCAGCACCAGCGTGTCGACCTGCAAGCAGCAGTAGCAGCTCGTGACAAGATGCAGCAGCTAAGGCAGCAGCAGCAGCAGCAGCAGCAGCAGCAGCACAAACAGCAGCAGCAGCACAAACAGCAGCAGCAGCAGCAGCAGCACAAACAGCAGCAGCAGCAGCAGCACAAACAGCAGCAGCAGCACAAACAGCAGCAGCAGCAGCAGCAGCAGCAGCAGCAGCAGCACAAACAGCAGCAGCAGCAGCAGCGGCAGCAGCAGCAGCTCGAGCAGCAGCTCCAGCAGCAGCAGCAGTGGCAGCAGCCGAGCGGCCCGCGCTATGTCGATCGCATCCTCGCGCGCCGTGTGGGCAATCACAGTCCGATTGCCCATGGCCACTTGTACCTAGTCTCGTGGCTCGGTCTCGGGAGAGAGCATGATTCATGGGAGTGGGAAGAGACCCTATCTCCAGACCTCATCCGTGCATTTGAGTCGGCCTTGATCTTCTGGGGCGCTGCCTCGAGCGCGGCATCCACTGCTGGCCAGCTCGCACCAGTGCCAAGCGCCGTGCCAAGCGCCGTGCCAAGCGCGAGTGCCAATGCCTTCGGTGCGCCACAGCGTCGGAAGGGTGGCATGATAGCCATGCAACTTGGTCTTGCCGCAAATGCATGCCACGGCGCGATCCCTAGCTTGCAACCTGCTGCGCACCCACAGCCGCAGCCGATGCCGATGCCGCAGCCGCAATCGCAGCCGCAGTCGCAGCCCTCTCCCGGCGCTGTCGTCGTGGGTGTCGATCATGCGCCGCACGGTGGTTCGAGTGCTGCCGCCTCTGATGATGGGTACGCCGAAGAGTACAACGAGGGCAGCGAGGAGGGCGAGGGCGAGGCTTTTACGGCGGCGGATGCGAGGGCCGAGAGGCGCCGTGACGGGCGCCTACACGGCTACCAAGCGCCGGTGGCGCGTGAAAAGGGAGTTTCGCAGGCGTCCAACCGCCGCGTCAAGCAGCGACGCGCTTACTCCCTCCCCCGACTCCCCTTCCACCACGCCGGCTTGCTCGTAGCCGAATGTGGCAAGTGTGCGAATTGCCAGGACATGCTCAAGTTCGGGGGCCAGGGATTGCGAAAGAGGGCTTGCGTGCAAAGGGAAGCGGCAAAATGGGAAGCGGCCCTGGCCCTAGCTCAGAAGAAGGTTTCGTCACCTGAGGCCCTGACTCTGGCCGCGGGTGCGTATTCGTTAGTTTGTGCGGCGCAGAGCGGCCAGAAGGAAGACGATGCACAGGAGAACGCGGAGGACAACGCAGTGGCGAGCGCGGAGGAAGGTTCGAGGAAGGTTCGAGGAAGGTTCGAGGAAGGTTCGAGGAAGGTTCGAGGAAGGTTCGAGGAAGGTTCGACAGCGGAGCGAACCGCGCCATGAACTCAGGACAAGGGGTTCGATGACGTCAATGTGGATGCTGGGCGGCTGCCGGCTTGGGGTTCGGGTTGCATCACGGGCTTGGTGGTCGTCCAGAGGATGCTGAGCGGCTGCGGCTGCGGCGCAAGTGCGGCACTTCGGGATGCACGTTGGTCGACAACCACAGCGGGCTGTGCACGTCGGCCATCAAAAGTCTGCCACTACAGCGCGCAGTGGCCACAAGCTGCCCGCGCTATGCCACGCTGCCCTACAACAGGCGGCAGCCGCGAGCCCTCGCGTGCGGGAAAGGCTGGGCGCATTGGGCATGGGCGCATGCTCGACAGCTTACTCGTTCTACGTTCTACGTACAGCCATAGAAAGTTACTATCATAGTACCCGAGTGTCGCGCGGCGTCGGTGGCTGCCGTGCCGGGCGCGCGTACTACATGTTGCGCGTACTCATATGTATCTGTCGTGTGGTCACCACTTGTGGTCTTGTCCTTTATTGACTGTGGTCCCCGTAACGTAACCCTGTGACGTATCTGTGACGCGTTTGCTTTTGCGTTTTGGTGTTTCTGGTCAATTTGTTCATTCGCATTGATGCGTGTGTCTCTCCAACTTGCCGACGGAGCATCCCAGCGGGGAAAGCATACAACTTTTGGAGTTTTGGTAATATTTTTATTTGGACAGGACGTTAGAGTTACACGGAGAGACCATGGGAGAGACCATCGATGGGAGTCAGAGACCCGTCACGCCCGAGTGTCGCATCCGTATCACGCTGTCAACCGGTCACATTCAAGTGCCCACACGCCACAGAGACAAACGTCGCACCGAGCCGAGCCGCCACCCGCCTCCTCGCACTGCCTCCCACCGTGGCACAGGTGGATGGTGGTCCCGGGCTCCCGGCCGCACCAGTCCGAGCACCGAGGGTCGAGGGCCCGATTATCCGGTGCGCTGGCCGCTGCCCGCTCACACACAAACTATTCTGAAGGTGGTTAGAATAAGCAGACCTCTAGACGCTCTAGACTTCGTAAAAAGAATTACAACTGCCCACAGACGATCCACAGACGACAGAGCACAGTGTCGAGAGACAGCTCCCTGTCGTCGCCCACGGGCGTGCAAAACCAATGGTTCGACCTGTACGGGCGCCGTAAAACTGGAGCTTCGTGGCAGAAGATGAGCAACGACGGCTGCGGGTGCGACTCGATGGCCCCCGACTCCGGCGCGGCCTGCGATCATGGATCAATCTGACTTGAAGGACGTGTGGGCGTCTTTGAGCCAGTAGGCCACGATGGAGAAGAAGAAGCCTGTCACCTCGAAGGCGAACATGGCCAGCCAGAGGAAGACGGCCCGGAAGGGCCAGGATATGAGGCCCACGTCCAGAAAGTGGCGCCAAATCATGGGCGAAAGGATGCCCCTCACTGCGACAAACGAGTTCCAGATGAGCGCGAGCTGGATGCCACCACCCGTGAGCGACCGGAAGCCTACAATCGCATTCGTTGCCAACATGACGGCGGGGCCCACGGGCGAGTCCACCTCACCGATCAGCATGCTGATCAGCAGCGCGTGCACTATAGCGTTGCCGACGTTGGCCCATCCAGAAAGCAGGCGAGCGATCCGGCGGGCACGGATGGTCTTCTCCTTCTGCTCTTTCGTGAGCCCGATGTCAGCGCTTGCATAGAGGACGATGGCGCTAGAAGAACACGGCCGCTAGAGCTCCAACCAGTAGCACTAGTGCGACTATGATGCCGCCGTCCTTGGCCGGAGCGTTCGGCGCTGGCTTGGCGTTCCATGGCGCCATGATCTGTTGTGTGTGTTGGTTGCGCCGATCAAAAGAAACTCACCGCAATTCAGGGGGGTCCTGCCAATGTGTAGGTAGCTTAGTAAGTTACAAAGTTCTCTCAAAAGAACTCTCAAAAGTACATGAATAGCTAAAAAGTCGCTTGAACAATTTCTCCTGAATTGCATGCATATCCATGTGCAATAATGTATTCATAGCGAACATGGAAGAAGGAACTCGAAATCCTCTTCCGCTGAAGTGTTCAAGCTCAAGTTACCCGTAGTAGTACAAAGTACATGTGGAAGGGGGACCTTTTCGCACTACTCAGGAAGCCTAAAGCCATAAGCCTTTGAGGCGTGTACACGACCCTGTGGCGGCTTTGAACACAGTGTATTACGGCGCAGGAACGCGCACACCCCTTCTTCACAGGTCAGTCCAACATGCTGTACGTGTAACTCCGGGACAGGGACATAAATGTTTACCTCACCCAACCATCCGATCCCGGCGGGGTGCATCCGCACTCCATCTCCCGTCGGCCGTGACGCACCTGACAGAAGAGATGCGCCTACACACGTATCAGCCTATACTCAGCCCTTGCATAGTCGAGCTCCTCGGACCCTCACGCCAGCAGCGGCGGCGGCGGCGGCGGCAGTGCAGCCAAGGCGGTGCCCTCCTCTTGCTCCTCCGCGCGCATTCCCCCATGATTCCCCTATGCCACAGTCGTCACTCAGAGTACTGCCGATTGGTGGTTTTCCGGAGTACGGCAAACTAGTCCTCGAGCAACGACAGCAGAACGTCGACGCAAGGCATACGTGCCCAACCGCTGAGATGCTGATGGAAGGCAGGCCAATCGGCCGCTTTAAAGGTGCCGTGGGGGCACGCCCTGGATTTGCCCACAAATTGGGCAACGTATCCCCAGCTCAGGATTTGTTGGAGCACCGCGTATGAAGACCACGCTCTACTCGATCCCGTAGGAAACGCCTCGAGCCATGTTCGGCGGATGGCTCGGCTCTTGTACAAGCCGAGCGCGCCTTGCAGCACCTGTGACTCATGCCCCTCGGTGTCGATCTTTAAGATCTCGATCACGGTCCCAGACGGTACAAACGTGTCCAACGCAATCGCACGGAGCACAGGCTTGGCACGAACCGGCAGATTGAGGTGTCCGATTCGTGTGCCGTTGGTGGCATTGGCGAAGGCTCCACTGAACGAGAACCCTCCATCGCACGCTTCGAAGTGGGGAATAGCCATCGCCTCTCCGTTGTGGGCACTCACTGGCTGATGGAAAATGTTTACGGTGTCTTCAAAGTGGTTCCGTGCGACGAAGTCGTACGCGATCTCCACACACATCTGCTGCACCTCGAAGGCATACACTTTGCAGCCCATGGCAGCCGAAAGCATGGTGTAGAAGCCATCATTCATACCGACGTCAATCACAGTGCAGTGGCCGCTTCTGTTGGTGAGCTCAGCCACGAAACTATCGACTTGAAAACGCTCGTTGGCCATGCACCATTCATAGTGGATCGACGACGTCACGTACGAGGGCACCCCGGGAAGAGGATGCCGATCTAAAACATGATTCATGGCCGAGACCTCCGATAATTTGGTCACATCGTGAGAAACAGCAAGCTGTCGCCTAGCGACAGTAGTTTCATTCGTCGGAGTCAATGCAAGAGTGGCCAGCAGCAGCATTCCTTCTGCTTTTCAGCGCATTCACTGAGATGGGCGAAAGAGGAGGGCACTCGCTGGCTAGGCAAATTTCCATTTCAGAGTGTGAACGTTAACACGACAGACGCGACAGCCGGTGCTACGGCACTGTTACTGAGAGTGTGTGGGACTTCGAGGCTTATTATGACCTCTCGAGTTAACGTTAACACGACAGACGCGACAACCGGTGCTACGGCACTGTTACTGCCCGCTCAGAATAGAGAATACATTGTACACCATGGAATACACAAGTCAAGTCAAGTCAAGTCAAGTAGACTTGACTTGGAATACACACACCTTACATGACTCGAGTGTGAAGATTTGTCCTTGTCAGGTGTGAGAAAGATAGCTTCACCTCACTGGATACATACCCCGCTACGTGCTACATTTTAGGTCTACTCAGTACGGAGGTCATATCGCCGTCCAGATCGCCGTCGCTCGTGGTCTGTGATCGGGTGACATTGTCGAATGTCGGGTGAGTTGCTTGTGCTTTTGCGGACCACGAGACCCGGTCGAGATTAATGACTTTTTCAAGCTAAATTGCAACACGTTCCGAGCACGTTTGCGGTCTCATCCAGCGTCTAATAATCCAGCATCACCTCTTGCTCACGAAGCCTACAATGTTTCCATGCGCGGGCGGCCCGCCCCAATCGGCAGGGCCTCTATACGGAGCAATAATGGCGGCAGCGCCAGGAATAGCCACACTACTTCCCATAGCATCCACGGCGCTGCGTTGACGTGCGGCTAATTCGTCAATGCGCTGCACCGCCTGAGTCACGCCGTACTTGACGGCAAAGCAAGCGGTGCATACGCCAACGCCGAGGGGCATTCCAAATCGGCTCCCTCGAGAGGGCCGGAGCACACCAGCCGCCTCTGCGCCACGTACTCCCACGTACGTGAGCCCAGTGGCACTGAGTGCTCCCACGGCGCCGTGTGCAGCGCCGTTTGCGAGGCAATACAGCGCGCGGTTGAGAGAGTCCTGTGGTTCCGCCATCGCAAGATCTGCTCACGACGGCGTTGAATGCGTTCCATCACAACAAAGACCCCCAAGCGAAGGTCAAAACTGCAAAGCAGCTAGAATGAAAACTGTACTTCAAGCGTGGGGGGCGCATGCGCCAGACAATCACCTATCGAGCATCTACCTACCATCACGCACCGGCCTTCCGTCCGGGCGGTCCACGACTAAAACAGCCCCGCGGGGCTGACCCTCCCTCGAGGCTCGAGAGAGACTCTATGGTGCTCTCTGGCCTCAGGACAGGACTCAACTCTCACCTCTCAGGCGCGCCACCACGGCGGCCCCATTTCCTGCACCACCACGAGCGAGCGCGGCAAATAACTGTCGCCATCCGCTTCGTGCACCACCTCGCGCCAGTCGCCTCCGTGGCAGATGGCCGAGAGTGCGATGCGATGCTCACTGAGGGCGACGCAGTGGCCGAAGCCGCTCAGGCTGTTGGGCACCACGATGTTTGGATGAAAGTGGGAGTGCTGCCGCGAAGGGAGCCCGATGCTACAGAGGGGCTCGAGCTCCAAACATCGAGTAGCACGCTGAGCCGTCTGGTTGAGTGCGCCGCCTGCGGCCATGCGCACATCGGCACTGACATGCCACACGAATACGCGGTTGCCCGCGAGCGTCGCCGCAACCAGATGCTCCGAGATCGCGGTCCGCATCACGCTCGCGGTGTCTCGCCGACTCCGTGTAAATGGCAGCCGAAGCACCGTCTCGGGGCGGGGCGGCTCCAAATTGAGATAGGGATCGATCTCGGGGTCGATCTCGGGGCGGGTGGGCTCCAAACGGATAGGCGGCACGCTTGTGAACGGGGCCGCAAGCGCGAGCAGCGGTGGGGGCGCGCCTGCAAGCGTCGACGTATGCAGTGCCGTTTCGGGCGCCTCAAGTAGCGCATCGAGCCGCCAGAGCCACACCGCGGCCGATGCGGCGCCTCGAGCAGACGGCCAGGGCGGCAATGCCTGCGCGGGAGAGGCGTCAGAATGGGGGGGGGCTGCGGCCGCGAGGTACGTCCCACTCAGTGCAACGGGCGGATGTGAGAGGACGAGTGAACGTAACGGCTTGAGCTCGGGCACCAGCCGCACCAGCTGCATTGTCGTGGGAGCGATCGCAACGACCGCCAGATTGCCCTTCGCGAGCAGGCGGTAGCCGTGCCAGCCGAGCGCCTCCTCATGCTCAAGGGTGATCTCGCCCAACATCTCGCCCTTGATTGCAATCTCGCCCAACATCTCGCCCTTGATTGCAATCTCGCCCAACATCTCGCCCTTGATTGCAATCTCGCCCAACATCTCGCCCTTGATTGCAATCGCCCCCGATTTCTCGCCAATGAGCGCCGTGCCGAGCGCCGAGCCCGCCAGCGGCCCCGATGACACGCGCCAGAGGGCGAGCGTGCGCCGCGGCGCATGCCGGAGGAGCACCAGCAACGCGTCGTCCTGAGGGTCGTCGTTTGCCCACTCGATGCTTTGCGGGCAGCCGCCACGGGCGAGCACCACGCCCGCGTCGGGCAGGTCAGACGTGTCGCCGCCAAGATCGATGACCCGAGCCGTTGAGTGCGACCAACGCTCGATCGTGACCATCGCGAGCAGCTGACCTCGCAGCCGTATGCTATCGACCATGTGGCTTGCAGCGAAGGCATGCGTTCGTATCGTGCGTGCTTGCTTCGAGTCCCACACCTTGACTTCGCGGCCTTTGAAGCAGGCCACTTGGCTTCCAGAGAGGGCGAGCCCTGTGATGGGCTCGTCAAAGGCGCCAACGCAAGACTCATCGATGCTGCCACGATCTGGGTCCCATGAGGCCATGAGCAACGCCCGCGCATTGTCTGGAGCAGCTCGCCAGCTCTGCGATTGCAACACGGCCGGCACGACGTGCGACATCTGCTGCGAGGTCGCTAACAGCGCGCATAATGCATCGAAATCGCAATCGGCCAAGCAACGGTGCAAGAGATCCGCTGGCAGGGAGAGGAGCGAGAGCATCGCCGAGGAAGAGGGCGCGTCCCTTTGAGGAATTTCTCCACTACAGCCCGAACGACGGCCATTCAGCGAACGCAGTGGCGCACGAGCAGGGGTCTGCTGTGCGAGTTCTTGTACGTGTTGGCGTGTTGTGAATGAAAAATTGTCTGAAAATGGACGCTTTTGATGGGGTCGTTGACGAGAGCTCGGCCGCCCGCCGGCAGCGTCAACGCACGCAAGGCGGCTCTGCGGACGCGTCCGCCGCCGCTGGTGACGAGCCCAGCTACGCCGCCTACCGCGTGGTGTTCAAGAACCGCGACGCGTGCATCCATTGGCTGCTGCGGATGGCGCAGCTTATCGAGGCGGAGTGGGCGGATGAGCCGGCACGCAAGCGCCGGCTGGAGCTCTTCCGGCGGTGCGTGGAGGACTGCCAGGAGCATGCGCACGCCGATTGCCGCGAGCTTGGTACCTTACTGCCGAGCAAGCTCCAGTCGCTCGAGTGCACCGAGCGGCACTTCCTCAACCTTCTGCTGCCAATCGAGCGCAAGTGGTCGCGCGGGCTGCGCGACCACGAGTTCATCGTCACGACGGCCGACCGGCCGAGCGCCACCACGCCCAGTACGCTACCCCTCCACTTTGTCCTGGATCATCTGCGCTCGGCATTCAACGTGGGAGCCCTCTTCCGAACCGCCGACTGCCTCGGAGTGAGCTGCTTGTGGCTGTGCGGGTACACGGCGACGCCCGAGGACGCGCAGGTGCAGCGCACCACGATGGGCGCGCACGCCCACGTCGCGTGGCAGTGGCGCCAGTCGACCGAGGCCGCCCTGGACGAACTCAGGGCGCAAGGCTTCTGCATCGTCGGCCTCGAGACAGTCGCCAACGCACCCCTCGCGTCCGATTTCACCTTCCCGCGCACTGGTGTCGCGATCGTGCTCGGCAATGAGCGTCACGGCCTCGAGCCCGGCGTGCTCGCGCGCTGCGACGCGGTGGTGCAGCTGCCGTGCCGCGGCGTCAAGAACTCGATGAACGTGGCTGTGTCCGCAGGCATGTGTGGGTACGAAGTGGCTCGCCAGTGGAGTGCAGCGGCGGCGGCCGCGGGCGTCGAGGTGGGCACCTCTACGTCCGCGTCGTCAGATGTGCCGGTTTTATCGGTGATCGCGGGTGAGGCACGCGGAGTCGGGCTCGAGCTCGTCGCCAACACGACCGACGCGGGCAAAACTTGAAAAAAAAACGCGCCGTTTTGGTTTTACCAGTCGTGGTCAGAAGATATGGCGCTCGTTGTGTGGATAGCGCCTTTCGCCTCCGGCATTTCGCTGGTCGAGCCAGCGGGCGCACTTATTGGAGAGGCTGCGGACGCACCGATGGTTTCCATGGACGCACCTGCGTTCGCCGAGGGCAGCTGTCCGTATAACTGCTCGGGCCACGGCAGCTGCGCGCCCTCCAGGCGGTGCACCTGCTTCAGCGGCTTCACAGGTGACGGCTGCCAAGTCGAGCAGGTGAGCACGTGCCCTTCGGATTGCTCAGGTCACGGCTGGTGTATCCGCACGTCCCAGTGCCTGTGCGAAGAGTTTTGGCGCGGCGAGGCGTGTGACGTGCCTTCCAGCTGCCCCAACCTCTGCTCGGGCTACGGCAAGTGCGTAAGGGATAAGTGCGTCTGCGACCCGTCGCACGAGGGTGCCGACTGCAGCATCCCACGCCCAAGCTGCCCGGGCTGGCCGAGCGTGTGCGGTGGCAAAGAGCGCGGAGTTTGCTCGAGCACGGGTACGTGCCTCTGCAAGACAGCCTACGGCGGAGCGGCGTGCGAACTGCTGGCCGAGCAGTTGCTCTGCCCTGTGGGCTATGATGACGAAGGCAACGCCCTCAACGGCACGTGCTCGGGGCGAGGGAGATGCGAGACCGCGGGCGGCCACGCGCCTGGGCACTGCGTCTGCGCCGACAGCTGGGCGGGCGACGCGTGCGATCGCCCTGCCGCCTCTGAGCAGACGAAGCGCATGCTCATGCTGCTCGTCGGAGTTGGACTGCTCGGCGGCATCGCCGTCCTCGCCGGAGTGCTCGCCTTTTGCGTGCTCGTGCGGGGCGTGCAACTGCGCGAGCTGCTCCGAGGCCGCTGGCGCCGTATCACCAAGGAGGAGGGTTGGCGAGAGTGCGAGGTCGAGGGGCAGATCGAGGGAGCTCGCTTCGAGCGCTTCTTTGGCGACCTGAACGACTTTGAGGACCTCGCGGCCGCTGAGCGCACCGCGCACGAGAAACGGCGGAGCGGGCTGGCGGGCCCGAGGTAGGCACACCGCCGGGTATGGCGTATGTATATACGTATGGGTGCTTTTGCCTTGTCGGGCATGGTCGGGCTTCCAGGTCGCTGACGCTCCGCGCGGCCCATAAAATATGCTGATTTAGAACCATTTACAATATCCGTTTCGTTATATCTTCCTAAATGAAGTTCCTGTAATTGTTGAATGTGTGGAACGGTACTAGTAACTATTGAGAACTATGAGCTCGCAGCTCCGGGCGCTCTGTATAAGGAATGGCCAACAGCACGCGCACCTCTTATGACGTATCCACTCATTTCCAAATAGAGACTTTTGAGTGACTCTATTGTCAATTTCCAGTTGTGTGTTGGGAAAGGGGAATCCTCTTGATGTGGAAACGGAAGGTCGCGGAAAATTCTCGACCTCTCGATAGCGATGCCGCCTATTCTCAATCGGCGCGTACGTGCTCGAGGACCGACTGACGCCGCGGCCGGCATCGCTTGCACGCGTTGAATTGTCGGACGAATGCACGCACTGTTCTTCACTAGAGGCTCGGGCGTAGCATTCCATCGCCCAGCGCTCGCACTCACGGCGCGCTCGGGCGGCACCAGCCTGCTCGACATGGGCACCGCCACCGTGCTCGCCGAGGCGTCGAACACCGTCAGCCTGGACGCACTCGGCAGCGATATTTTCACGTTTCTAGTGGCGTCGGTGCTCGTTGTGCCCATCTCGAAAGTGCTCAACATCACGCCTGTGCTCGGCTTCCTCGTGCTCGGCTGCGCCATAGGTCCGTACGGCCTCGGCTTCTTCTCCAACTCGGAAGCCGACCTGCAGCTGGGCGACTTTGGGATCGTGTTCCTGCTCTTCATCGAAGGGCTGCAACTCTCGCCCGACCGGCTGAAGAAGCTTGGCAACTTCTTCCAGCTTGGCCTCGCGCAGTTCCTGCTCACGATCGCTGCCATCACCGCCGCCAACCTTTACTTGGGCCCGCGCATCCTCGAGACGGCGGAACGGTTCATCCAATTGGACGATGCGCTCGTTCGCCTCATCCTGACGACGCCCGTGGTCGCCTTCACCCTTGCCGGCGCGGGCGCCCTCTCCTCCTCCGCCTTTGTGATCCCTGTCCTCAAGCAGAAGGGATGGGAGGAGAGGGCGGACGGCACTGCAGCTCTCGCAGTGCTGCTGCTACAGGTGAGTCGCCGCCAGTTGGGCCGTGAGGGACGCGTGATGGCCGCGTGACGGTCGCGCAATGAACGACTGCCAGCCCGCTGCTTGGCATTGATTGCCACGGATTGCCGCTGATCGCAGTGCCGCCGCGGCCTCAGGACATTGCGGTCGCGCCGTTGCTAGTCATCCTTCCGTTGCTCGCGGGGAGTGGAACCGATTTCGAGAGCTTAGAAGTCCTCGTCGTGAAAGGCACCTTTGGCTTTGGCGCCGTGCTGGCCGTTGGCGCGGTCGTGCTGCGCCAGATGTTCAGCATCGTCGCGGCGACGCGCTCGTCGGAGACGTTTGTGGCGGCGGCGCTGCTGGTGGCGGTGGGCATGGGCGCGGCGGCGGATAAGCTTGGGCTGAGCGCCACAACGGGTGCTTTCGCTGCGGGCGTGCTGCTGGCTGGCAGCCAGTACCGTCAACAGATCGAGGCAGATATCTCCCCGTTCGAAGGGATCCTTCTCGGAATCTTCTTCATGACGGCCGGCGCCGCCCTCGACCCCGCTCTATGCGTTGCCGAGTGGCCCACGCTCGTCTCGGGCATCCTCGCCTTCACCGGCGCCAAGCTCGGCCTCATCTTTGCGCTGGGCGCCTTTGCGTTTGGGCTCACGCGCGCCGAAGCCATCCGCATCGCGCTGCTGCTGGCCGGCGGCGGTGAGTTCGCCTTCGTCGTGTTCAAGTTGGCCGAGCAGCTCGGCTTAATTGAGGCGAAGCTCTCGAGCCTGCTGACAGCGAGTGTCATCCTCTCAATGTCGCTTACGCCACTGCTCGGCGAGCTGGCCGAGTATGTGGGCGATACAGTCGAGAAGATTGACGCGAGCGCAGCTGCGAACGCCCAGGCTGACGCGCTCTTCGCCGTCATCGATGCCGACGGGAACGGCTCCATTGATCGTAAAGAGCTGCGAGCCTACTTGCTCGGAGGTCGCGGCAGCGGCAGCAGCGGCAGCAGCGGCAGCAGCGGCGGCAGCAGCGGCAGCAGCGGCAGCAGCGGCAGCAGCGGCAGCAGCGGCAGCAGCGGCAGCAGTAGCGCATCCTTCGACCTCCTCTTCGACCTCCTCGATCTCAACAAGGACGGCGTGATCTCGCTTGACGAGCTGCGCCGAGGCTACTCGGCGCTCTTTCTTGGCGAGGTGCGCGAAAGAGAGCTGCAGTGGGCGGCCACGAGCAACGCCGACGCACCCACGGACTCGGCGAGCGCCGCGCTGAACACTGCGCCCGACGCGGTGGTCGTGTGTGGCTACGGCGAGATGGGGCAGGGCACCTGCGATATGCTCGCGGAGGCTGAGGGTGGCAGCCGTGGCAGCGACGCCAGCAACGGCGTGGGCGTGGATGCCTTCCGCGAGCAGGTGGCGCTCCCTTCGGGGCGTTGGAGCAACCAGTTCCTTGCCCTCGATCGCAACCCGTCACGTGTTGCGATCGGACTCGCGAAGCAGGTGCGGGTCGTGTACGGCGACGGCGCCTCTTCGTCTCTGATCAGGGCAGCGGGTGTGAGTGAGCCGCGAGCGATCGTCGTCACTTATGCCAACGACAAGCGCTGCCTAGAGGCGACGCGCCGGCTCAGGGATGCGTTTCCAGAAGCGCCCATCTTTGTGCGCGCGCGAACGGCCGCCGATGCCGAGGCGCTGCTACAGGCGGGCGCGACGGAGGTCGTCGTCGAGGCTGTTGAATCGGTGGTGAGGCTCGCAACCTTGCTCGGCGCGGGAACGGACGCGGCTGATGCCCTCCTGCGCGCGCCGCTGACTATCTCGGCCAGCTCTGGTGCGGCTGGCAGTGGTGGCAGCAGCGTCGGTGGCGGCGTCGGTTGTGGCGGTGGAGGCTCCCGTCTGCCATATGCCGACGCGGAGCTCGATGAACTTGCTTCCGAATGTGGTCTGACGCGCACGCAGATTGGCAAGTTGTACGACGGCTACACGATGCTCGCGCCGAATGCGAATGGGGAGGTCGAGATGAGTGCTGTGCGCGAGATGCTCGCGCGCGCTGGCAAGCCGGGCCCTATCATGCCGCCGGAGCTGGAGCGATGGATGAGGCAGGCCGACCTAGATGGGAGCAACACACTCTCCTTTTTTGAGTATGTTCGTGCGGACGTAGCATCCGCCGGAGGCAGTGGCGCGGCCGGCCGAACTGGCTCGCTCGTGACGCCCTCGTGAGCACAAAGGTATAGGCGATGCGCAAAGGAAGGCTCCCCCTGCCCGAAAGGGGCGAAACCAAAGTAAGTAAGTAAGTAATCAACGCCTACAGGGGCGAAACCCTCGAACTCCCACGCGCCACAGAAAGCCCACGACAAAACTCAAAAAAACACCCTCTCGCGCCCAGGGCCGAAGATTCACATTCAGGCGTTTACGCGGTGTGCCTCGTATCTGAGATCATCTCAGATTGTAAGCCCTCGGGGCTATCTGAAATGTGAAAAAGCTCCCGCGGCGCTTTGTTAGCTGCTCTAGCCAAGAAACGTAACGCTCGCTTAATCGTGAAAACGCGCCCCCCCTCGGCCTCGCCGTGTTACCTAGCTTTCGCCTCAGCCACCCTGCTCCTCCTCCTCGCCTTCCTCCTCATCCTCATCCTCGCCATCCACCTCCGCCTCCTCCTCCTCCTCCTCGCCTTCCTTATCATCGCTTTCGAAACTGTATCCTCCTCCTTCTTGGACTGCTGCTCTCTTTGCAAGCTCCTGATCCAACCACTCCGCTGCCAACCTTGCTACTGGCGGCTCAACCGTTTGGGATGAAGTTTCCGAGGCAGTCAAGGCGACGGCCACTGCCGAGCCCTTGAGTGTTCGCTCAAAAGCGGTGCGATCGAGCCCATATGCAAGCACTCTGGAGACCAATGCATCCTTCAGACCCGCCGCTTCGTTGCCATACTTCAACTCACCCTGCGTGTTGCGACGGTATGCCAATTGATAGCAAGCGGCAAGGAGTTCCCATGCGCGTG
>JWZX01002999.1:0-21757 GCA_001275005.1 Chrysochromulina tobinii
GGCCGCCGCGGCTTGGGCTTCGAGACGATCCGCCTCCACTCGCTCCTCTGCCTCCGCACATGCCTCCGCTGCCTCCTTCTCTGCCCTTTTTAGGGCCTCCATGGCCTCCTTCTCCTTGGCCTCCATGGCCTCCTTCTCTGCCTCCGTCTTTACCTCTCTTGCATCCTTCTCTGCCTTCTTCTTTGCCTCGTCCACCTCCTTCCCCGCTCTTTTCGCCTCCTCTGCAGCCACCTTGCCTGCTTTTTTCTTGGCCTCCGAGTCCGCCTGCTTGGTCAGCTCTTCTGTAAGCCCTTGGGTCTCCTCCTGCCTCTCCTCCGCCTCCTGCTTCTGAGTCAGCTTATCAAGCGAGCGGCTCTTTGGGTGCTGCTGCTGCGCCTCCTTGGCCCTCTGTGCCTCAAATCGCTCCTCCGCCTTGAGCGCCTCCGCTTCCGCCTTGGCCCGCGCCTCATCCGCCTTAGCAGCTTGCTTGGCGGTGGCGGCGGCTTGAGCATGCGACGCTCCATGCTGTTTTTCGACCGGCGGCGGAGTCACACTCCGACTCCAAGGAAAGGAGCTTTTCTCGGCCGCACGGACGCTCTTCTCCGCCGCACGTGCGAGTTTCTCCGCTCTCGCGGCCGCTTCAGCGGCCTGCCTCATCTCCGCGTCCTCGAGCGCGAGGTTCTCCGCTCTCGCCGTCGTCATTGCGTTTTTGTGCCGAGTCAGAGGCATCGTCAGGCAATGGCACCTTGTCCCCGTCGACGGGGGGCTGGATCGCTTCGTATTCCTCCTGCTCGTCGGCGTCCAGCTCATCGAACTCCGCTTGGCACAGGTCGTAGTTCTTGCCGCGCAGGTGGTAGCGCATGCCCACGATCGGGTGCATGCCTGACCGATCGCAAATGATGCTCGGGTGGAAGCCCTGGTTGTAGAGAATGGCGGGCGCTGGAACGGGCGGGGGCGCGGCTGCCTCCTGGTTCGTGGGCATCAAGAAGGAGAAGAATGACGAGATCTCGGGCGACGGCATCTGCACATTCGTTAGCGAAGAATTTAGCGAAGTATCCGGCTTGATCGTTTTGAGCACCAGTTGCGAAGGCTCCTCGAGCTCTTGCTCCTCGTCGCCTTCATGATTGTCATTCTCGAGGGCATCAAGGAGGCGCTGGAGAAGCGCATCTTTGCTCCCTGTGGTCAGGAGGCCCAAGCCTTGGAGCCGCTCCTGCAGTTCAGCCTTTGAGACACCCTCGAGCTCCTCATGGATCTCCCACTCTCCCACAGAGCTTCCGCTGTGCACACTTTCGGAGCCGGCAGATGCCAGTTGAGCGGACGAGGGCGTTCTAGATAGGAGAAAGCGGCGGAGCTCCACAACCTGCTCTTCCTCTTCTCGCCACATGGACGACGAAGACCCTGCCTGCGTTGGGGTGATGCAACCCGGGCAGCCTTCGGCGGTGCTTTTGGGTCTTGTGCCTGCTTTTCGACCGAGCCACATCCGCCACATTGGCCTCCGCGTCCTCCGCTACAGCCACCCTGATTTGGGACTAATTTGGGACGCTTCGGGTTTTGTGCGAGGTCGCCGCGCATGCATTGGGATGAAGAGAGAGTATGTAACTGACCAAGCTACCTACACATTGGCAGGACCCCCCATGAAGAGGGGGGACAATGTACAATTGAAAGGGGGTAGGGCGATTTTGCAGGAAGATGCGGGCGATCGAAAGCACGGCTTGTTTCGAGGAGCATGTTGAAGTGATTTAGAGGTGATTATACCCACAGCTCGCCGCCTCTGCCTGAACCTTTAGCTGATACATATAGCTCAGGCCAACTCAACCGCTGTCTGGTCCGAGTGGCAGAACATGAGCAGACTGACTCACAGACCAGGAAGATGAGCGTGGGAAGTCGGTTTATTCGTCCCTCGCTCGTCATCTCCCCAATGTCACACATGAGGTGCAATCGTATGTAATCACAGACGCAATCGGACGCAATCAACATGCCTATGCATTGTGTTTGGCGTCCTTTCGTGTTACACCGTGTTTTGGGAGGGTCCCTTTCAGGGCCTGTGTTTTGTGTGTTTGTGTTTTGGGCCGCGGCCGGTACAAGCGTACAACGGACCTCTGTGTTTACTTAGTGTTTACTGTTTTGTATAAAATTCGTGTTTTGGGAGACCTATTTGGCAGACCCCTCCCAAAACACAGGGACCACAGGGGGCGGAGGCAACAATTGGCCCTGCATGCGGCATAATATCCACATCGCTAGTACGCTTGGAAAGAAAGGGGGGGGGGAAGTAAGTGCACGCGCTCACGCGTGCGTTGCCTTGGGCCGGTGAGTGTGGCCTTCGGTCGGCCGAAGATGAGAGCGTCTGGGGACACGCTGGTGCCGGTAGGCCCTCTTCCAATTTTGCATGCACTTCATTTTTCAGACCCCTTAACCGTTCCTACAAGAGGGGTTTTTGGGGAGCGCCCACGGGGCAACTCCCGTTTCGATTTCTGCTCTCCGAGTTGTCGAATGTCGCACGCTAAGCCGGAGCTGAGCTGGTGTGCTCCAGATAGCATCGCACAGGCGCAGCTGATCAAGAGCTGCTCAAAGGAGAGCACTTGGACACGCTTGATTCGGCCAGACCCGAGGACGGCGGATGTGGTCATGCTCAACATCGGAGCAAATAAGGGCTACGAAATCGCGGAGTTCTTTCAGCGGCACGCACCTCACCGCGGCATCACCAATCGAATATGGTACTCCGAGATAGTAAATTACGCGAATCTCACGCACTCAAAGCATTTGAGGTGGTCGGCTCCTGGGGGGTGCAAAGACTACCGCAATTCCAAGCCTTCTTGGGCCACTGACTTGCCGAGCGGTCAGCGCCTTCGCGTGCACGCGTTTGAGCTTAACCAGCGGACATCCGCGCTCCTCACCCACCTGGCGAGCTCCTTTAACCTCTCTGATATGGTTACGGTCCATCGCCAGCCGGTGTCCGACGTCAGCGGACCAGTGTGCGTACATCAAGGGCCCGCCGGCTTTGAGAAAGGCGGAATCCGTACGGTAGCTGCGGCAAGGTGCTCTGAATATCTAAACGCAACTTCCATCGATTCCTTTCTGCGACGTACGTCTTTCAGCCACGTCTTTCAGCTTGTGGTTGACACCGAAGGTCATGACGCTGCCGTGCTCATGGGAATGCGCCAGAGCCTTCGGGAGCGTCGGATTCGTATCTTGCAATTTGAATACTCCGGCAGATGGCCAGTCGAACCCAAGGAGTGCAAGCTGAGAAGCCTAGACGCACACTACCCGGTGGCCTGCAAGAAGCCTAGCCGCACACTTGGCAGCACCGTGCGCTGGATGTGGGAGGAAGCAGGATACGCCTGCTACTTCACGGGCGCCCAAGACGGCGCCATGATACCGATCTCGAATGCATGCTGGCGGCCGGAGCTTGAGGTGCGCCGTTGGAGCGATGTGCTGTGCGCTCATCAGCAGGGCGACATTGACGTGCTCTCTGAGCTTTCCGCGAGCGCTTTTGCCCGGAGGGGAGCGCGCGGAGGACCACGGGCACAGCTTCAAAACAAATGACGGTGTGGGCTGCAGAAACTTCAGCTCCCCGCTATTGAAGAGGATGGGTACCGTATGTGTGTCCCGGCTCCCCGTTTTGATCCTTCCATAAACACGCTTTCTCAGTCAACCAAGGACAACCACATGTTTCGAGCGAAATCGCCGTCCCTTTTCTCCTTCATGTGAACATTTTTTTCTGAATGCGACGCGTCGCACAAGTCCAGCTGAGCGTCGTCGCTCTGCTCGCGACGGTCATGGTAGTGAGGCTAGTGGTCTACAGCGCATCGCAAACCACGTCTAGCTCCTTGGGCTTTGCCGGCAAA
Source organism: Chrysochromulina tobinii (assembly GCA_001275005.1). Lineage (NCBI taxonomy): Eukaryota > Haptophyta > Prymnesiales > Chrysochromulinaceae > Chrysochromulina > Chrysochromulina tobinii. Next base: position 3,825 of record JWZX01002999.1, read on the forward strand.
GTTGATCCATACTCGAACACGGCAAATACACGTTCTCCTTTTTTAATTGAAGCAGACTCGCCGCCATCGCCACCGCCGCCGCCATCACCACCGCCGCCGCCGCCTCCTAAGCTAGCGGCCGATCAGTGCTATACGAAACCGCACACGGAGTACGACGGCCCAGTTGTCATTTGGGGCTCCAACAACATTCAGCAGACTGCCGCCGATTGCTGCATGTCGTGCCGGAACCACCGTGCAAGCGTCGCGAGCGGCAGTTCCCAAGAGAAGGTGGGCTGCCAGCTGTGGGTGTGGTGCGGCGAAAAGGACGGATGCGGCATCCCAAAGTTTGGCGAGTGCTGGGGCAAGGCAGGCTTCAAAGCTGGCGACGCAACGCCGTCACTGCGTGCAGCTGGCGAGGGTATTGCCTGGACATCTGGCGCCGTGTTCACCCCAGCTGAGGCGGCCTCTGTCGAGCAGGCAGAGGCGGATGCCGCGCGCAAGCTGGCCGAGCGTCGCGAGCGGCCAGGCAATCCGCGCGTCTTTTTCGACGTTGAGATCACGCCTGCTCCGACCGATGGGCGAACCGGCGCGGCGCTCGGGGGGCGTATAGAGTTTGCGCTGTACGCGCACGAGTCGCCTCGCGCGGCCGAGAATTTTCGCGCCATGTGCACCGGCGAGAAGGGCGGCCAGTACACGTACAAGGGCATGCGCTTCTATCGGATCATCGACATGTTCATCGACCAGGGCGGCTCGAACTTTGTCAACTCCATCTGGGGCGGCGCCTTCGACGATGACCCCGGAGGGTTGGAACTGCGACACGACCGAGCTGGGCTGCTCAGTGCCGCCAACAGCGGGCCCGACACCAACTCGGGCCACTTCTCGATCGTCGTCGCGCCCGCGCCCCATTTGGACAAAAGCTATACGATCTTTGGAGAGGTGACCAAAGGCTGGGACGTCATGATGGCCATCAACAAGCTCGACAAGTTCGACAAGGGGCGTCAAGCCACGGTGGTCCGCGCGGGCTGTCTCTCGTCGTGCGAGCCGCGCCCGGACGTAGCCGCCAAGTGCAAGACCCGCGCGACGACTAAGCAAATGGTGCAACAGAGGATGATGTACAAATGTGTCGACTGAGCCACAGTCGACTCTCGTCTATCTCGTCTTCTCGTCTCTGACCCGGACTGATAGACGTGTGCGCGCAGCTCTGCGCTCTGTGGCTACTGTGCTCTCGAGCGGCCGCTCGGGCTTTCGAGGTACGGGCCGGACGCCGATACAGCACTGGTATAATGTCATCTTAACAACCGTTTTATTGTTATTTTATTGACCGTCTTAAAATGGTGAACATGAATCGTCTCCTTCACGCAACGCTTTTGACCTCACCATCTAACCCGCTCGCAGCGTTCCCTGTATCTGACGGAGGAGGGCAAGTTTGTTTGTGTTGGGCGTCTTCCAGTCGTCCAGCAGGAGGCCTCCCGTGTCGCGGCTCGTGGGGTTGAGCGCCCAGTAAAAGGAGCCAATGCGGTGCTCAGACAGCCAGGTTGCAAAGGCGCGCTGCCAGACCTCATCGGCCCCCTCAAAGAAGCCGCCCCACTCGCCGACGACCACGCAGCCGGTCCGACCAGCCAGGTATCCAAAATGCGCGTGCCAGATCGGCGGCATATTGGCCGGGAAGCTCTCATTTGAAAAGTACGGCTGCGGCGCCACGCTCGGACCGTAGACATGGGGGCTGTACACCCGCTTAGCGGCGCGGATCGCGAGGGGGCGTGTGCGCGCGCCCTCAACGTTGGCCGCCCAGTTATGACCCTCCTCAGTTTGGCTTGACCCTGCGGAAGGCGCACCACTCCCAGTTGTATGTGAGACGCCCTCGACAAAGAGGAGCCAGCGCGGGCAGGCTCGCTCAACGGCCGCTGCAATGCGCTCGGCGGCAGCGGCCCAGTCCTCCGCAGTCGAGTTCCCACCCCACGCTGCCGCCCATGGCTCGTTGAAGAGGCTGCATCGGCGTGACTCGATCGCGCTCCAGTCTTAGCCAAAAACGCCGCAAGGCAGCGGGACCAGGGCCGTGTGCACACAGTGAACAGGCCCATGTGGTCTGTGGTTTCGAGCCTTTCGCACGCACTCGGCACCGACGACATTCCAGTTGTCGCAGTGCCGCGCGGCCAGTCGACCCCACGCGCCCACCAGCATCTGCTCGGACACGCGGCTGTCATACCAAAGCGGATTATCGCGATCGCCCGCGGTGAGCCTATGCAGGTCGAGCAGTACGAGCAGGTTGCGCGCTGGCTGCTTCGCTGATGAGCACATGCAGCACGTGCATGTAGTGCAGGTTGTGGAGCCGCGGAGTTATTTTGTAGCACCGAGCCGCCGAACGTGTCCGGCATCTTGTTGTCGTCGAGAACTGACGAAACTGAAAGTGGCACGCGCAGCGCATTGAACTTGTTGTGCGCGATGAAGTCCAGAAGATGACTCATCTGGGCCCACTCGAGGCCCTGTGGCATTGCGTACCTGCGGGGAGAGGGCGCCGTGAGCATGGAGGAGGCATGGAGGAGGCAAAGAGGAGGCCCTGAGGAGCGCGTACGCCTCTTCCATCCCGAACCACGAGACGCCCTTGAACATGAACTCGGCCGCACAGTCGCCGAACTGCGCACCGGCCGAGCCGGTGCAGTCGTACAGTCGCCCGTGGCGACACTGTAGATCGACAGCTGTGGCAGGCGGAGGTGCTGGCGGCGTTGGCGGTGGCGTGGTTGCTGGGTCGTGACAGTAAAGAGAAAAGCCGCACGTGCCGCAGTTGACCCCGTGGCGAGAGCAGAAGTCTGGCGCCGTCCAAAAGCGGCAGGCATCACAGCTCGTCGCCTGCCGGTCGGCGCAGCATCCCCAACCGGGTGACGCTAAGACCTTGCCGGCACTCTTTGCTGGGGCACCATTCGTGCTGCTGCGGCTGCTGCTGCTATTTGGTTGGCAGAGGGTGCACCCTGCACAGCGGTGTGCTGGGTCGCCGCAAGTATGCGAGTTGCACCACGCTTCACAATGCGTGCCATTGGCCACTGCGGCACACACAGCGCAGCTCTTGCACCGCTCATCGCAAGTATGTGCACTGCACCAACTCGCCTGCGGCGGCACCAGTACCAGTACACACAATGTCAGCAGCAACAGAGGGAGTTCTACTGCGGTTCGTCGAGACATGTTCGAACTAAAATTCAGGCGTACGCATGCGGATTCGGTCGTAATCGGTTGCATGAGGGCGAAGACGGTGAGGAAGAGTCTGAAAAGCAGCATTAGAAATACATGTAGCACGGGACTCCTTCACGAGAAAAGGTCAGTTGAATCGCGCAACCACTGCTGGTCGGTACCTTGTTTCCACTCGGAATCTCGTGACAAAATAAAGTTTCCTTTTTTGGGTCACTGCTTCCGCCCCACTCCCGCTTCGGCAACTTCTCGGCACACAAAACTGCCCTTCTGGACGGTCTGGAGGTCCACAACCCGTCCGCTTTCTTCGTGGATCTGCCCTTGGGAAGCGCCCAAACATGACGACCGCCAGCAGCCACAGGCCTCCGCCTCTTGCCCGTACAACTCGAAGCCTCTAAGTGAGATCATCGGAGCCGAACCCTCGATCGAGTCTTGGCTTCATGACGAAGGCAAAGAGGGGCAAGAGGTGCTGCACGTGCCCTCTGTACTCGAGCGGCATCTAAAGAGGAGGCCTTCGACAGAGGTTGTCATTGAACGAGGGATCCTGATGCCAATTAACCCCGAAGCCCATCAGTCTCTATCGTTTGCAAACGATCCCGATGGCCAAAAGGCTCTATCGCTTTCGGGCGTCATCCTCACTAGGAGCACAGCCTAGCACAGCCCGCTTCGTGATGATGATGATGATGATGATGATGATGCAAATGGCTTTTAACAGGTGTTGTCCCGCGGCGGCCGAGTGAAGCGCGAGGAGTCGGCCGATGGGCGTGTCGAGAATGGCAGGCGCCCTAAAACTGTAAACTCTGAACGGACCCAGTGAGAGGAGAAGCAAGCATTACGACGACGATGCCCAGATGCCGTCGCCGCATTGCGATCATTTACGTGTAGGTGGTTTGTTTGAGGTTGAATATAATCGCTCAGAAACACACAGGACTTTTCTGGACCTCCTTCAAGCCGAGCTTGAGACGCTTACACGGACGGCTACACAGCTACTCGAGCACAGTGCGTCGGCGATAGCCATCAACGATTCGTAATTCGAGTATCGAGACGGACGCGCGACTGCACGCGTGGATCATCGTCACAAGTGCTAACCTCGGAGCTTACTCGGAGCGGGCTGTGCTAGGCTGCGCTCCTAGGTGGGAGGCGGAATTGCAACCAGGCAAACGTGTGCTCAGGAGCTCGAACGCGGACGTGGTCAATGCCACCGAGTCATGCGGATGGTGGGGGACGTGGAGGCGGTAGAAGCATGGGTAGAAGTTAGCGGCAGCGTCGATCGGATCGCGAGACTTCGCAACGGCAAGACTCGTGTGGGTGTGCCTGGCGCAGGCATGGCACATCGAGGAGGCGCATATATGGCACATACATAATCAGACATGGCACGCAAGACGTCAGGTATAGGGACTGGTGTGGAGAACTGGAGATGACGCCCGGGTTCGGGTGTTCGGTTGCTTCGGCGTTGCGGGATCATGCCTCAGAGAGCTGAGTACCCCCCCGCGCGGTAGCACACCCGCCCGCGCGCCCCCGGCGCCCCGTATCCCCTGTTCCGGCGCTGGGTCAGTCGTTTCGCGTCTATTGAAATAATCTTATATTGCGTTGCGGTTAAATTATATCGTATACCTGGAGATTCCGGCCTGTAACGAAAAAATAACGATCGAGATTCCGGCCGGCGGCATTGTCGGCGGGGGGGCGCAGCTCTGACTCTCACAGCACGAAGCATGCTCTTGCACCCCGCTTCGTACCACCTTGACGACCCTCCCTCTCCCGGGCAACGCCGTCGCTTATGTGCCAGCGGCCGCGCCGCTGCTCACTCGCACGAACACCGCGAGGCTCATTTGCTGATGTGTGCTTTACTTTTTGCGCTTGTAGATCTTCTCGAGCAGGAAGGTGAAGATGTCCGAAGGCATGCCCTTGACCTCGGCGATCATGGCGGTGATCTTTTTGTACGCGGCCTCCTCGTGCGCGCGGAAGTCGCTCTCGACGTCAAGATCTTTGAAAATCTTTTTCACCTTCGCCTCCGCGCTCGCGTCCACGCCCTTGGCGTAGTTCTTCTCGAGCTCCTTCCGCTGCTCCACTGAGCACTTGGCCAGCGCCCTGTTGATGAGCCAGCCACACTTGTTGTCGCGGATGTCGGTGCCGATCTTGCCGATGGTGTCGGGGTCGCCGTAGCAGTCGAGGTAGTCATCCTGCACCTGGAACAGGTGGCCAATCTCAATGCAGATCGTCTTGGCGAGATCGTAAAGTTTGGGGTCATTCACGCCCGCGAGGCGCATCCCGAGTGCGCACGGCAGGTAAAAGGAGTAGAAGGCTGTTTTGTAGATGACGATGTCGGAGTAAACATCGAGCGAGAAGCGCCCAAAGTCGACCTTGTGCGGCTCGGACGTCGTCAGGTCGAGGAACTGACCCAGAGCCGTTTGGTGGGTCGTCTCCTGAATCAACTGGAACAGCTGCACGTAGAGCTCGGTCTCGGCGCCAAAGTACTTTTTGAGTATCACGTAGATCTGGCACTCAAGGAGAAGCCCGTCGTTGATCGCGTTCAGCTTCACGTCGGGCAGCAGGTACCAGCACGGCTGCCCGCGCCTCGTCTCAGAAGCGTCCATGATGTCGTCCATTACCAAAAACTGCGCCTGCAGCCACTCGACGGTCCACCCGAGCGCGGCAGCGCGGCGGAACTCGACGTCCGATATTTTATCGGCCTTCTTGATGCTCTTGTACGCCTGGATCACCGTGAGGCCACGCGCCAGCTTGCCCTTTGGCACATTGTACTCCATCAGGCGCTTCATGTATTCTGCTGTGCGCGGCGGCAGCTTGTATTGGTTCACGTCAGCGATGACTTCTTTCGTGAGCCCCTCGAAGACGATCATGAAGTCCTTCATCAGATCTCCTGTCAGTTTCATCGGGGCCGCGTCCGGAGGCAGCTTGGGCGTGCTCTTGAGGACGAGTGCGATGAGCGTGGCAACCAGGACGAGCAGCGTGGCCAACAGAACGGAGAGCACATCGCTGCTGGGCGGCGGCAGTGGCAGGGGCGCCTTTGCAAGATACGGCAAAAAGGCAACGCCCGCGGCGAGCATGACCGTGGCGGCGCTTATGGTGCGTAGCTCGCTGGATGCGATACCTTCGGATCGGTTCCTGAAAACGAAATTCCGCAAGGAGAAAAAGTTAGACGGTGTGAACGAAGAAGGCTGCCTGTATCCTGGTGAAGCACCCAAGATCAGGTGCGTAACCCGGACCAGATTGACTTTTCAAACCGCGAGCCGGCTTCAGCCGGGTTAGGTACCATCGTGTGTACCAAGATCAGGTGCGTTCGTGCGTAAGACCCGGTCTTCACACACCTGCCAAGTCCAGGTTAGGCACCTCTGGCTAAGTCCGCATAACGCACCCGTGATCTTACTCTAAAAGTCCGGAAGCCCCGCGCGAAAAAATGCCACGCCCTATCGTGATGTCGTCCTACTCCCCGTCCCCTCCCCGTCTCTTCAACCAGCTGGATCCGAGCAGTCCGACAGCTCGGGCTTCGATTAGCTTCGCCAGTAACGTTGCGACACAGAGGCTCGCCCGTGCCACAGCACGCCGAGAGAAATCACAACGCACATTCCGCGCCAAGGCTGACTTCTTCTCCACGAGGACGCCTATGACGGATGTCAACCTCGATGAAGGAGCTGTGGAGTCTACAAAAGCTGAAATCATGGCAGCCATTTCAAAATGCAGGGCAGAGCGTGCCGCTAAGAACGTAGCGTCGTCGTCGGAGCAAGCCGAGGCAAAGGCTGCATCGTTATACACCACTCCTGCCCGCGAAGAGGCAGCCGCTGCGAAAAAGGCCAAAGAGAAAGCAGAGACGGCGAGGGTGAAGGCGGCAGCAGAGGCAGATGCGGCGGCGGCCAAGGCCAATGCCGAGGCAGATGCCGCCGCTGCGAAGAAGGCCAGGGAGAGAGCAGAGGCGAAGGCGAAGGAGCAGGCCGAGGCAAAGGTCAGAGCTGACGCCGCGGCGGCGGCGGCGGCGGCGGCGGCGAAGGCGGCCCACTTGGTGCTGAGCCCTTGCCCACCTGAACCCACCGAGGAGGAGATGAGGAGGAAACAGGAGGAGATGAGGAGGAGGCAGGAGGAGATGGATCAAAGGGCCAAGGCTTTGTTGCAGAAGGATGAGGAGACCAAGGCCAAGCTCGATGACTTGCGTGAGCGCATCAGAGCCGACGCGGCGGCGGCGGCGGCGGCGGCGGAAGGGACGGCTAAATGGGAGGCCAGTGCGGTGATCAAGTTGCAGGCGCTTCAGCGCGGCAACATGGCTCGCCACAAAATGGCGCGTGAACAAGCGGAGGCGGCAGCCGCAGCACAGCCAGCGGAGCCGGAGGAGCCGGGGGTGATTGCGTGGGTGAGCAGTTGGGTCGACACGCTGCTGGGCGAGGGCAGATGCGATGAGGCGATCCAGGCTGGATGGCTGGGCGATGCCGACGAGCTTGCATTGCTCAATGGGACCTTCCCCGGAGCGACGACGCACGTCGTGACGATCTCACGCGCCGAAGGTCAGGAGTTCGGGCTGTACATGATGCAGGACACGGGAGCACCCTTTGTCGACGAGGTCGTCGTGGGCGGCGCCGCGCACGTGGCGGGCGGGCTACAGGAGTGGGATTGCATCTCCGCTGTTGAGGGACGCCCCGTCTTCACGCTGCAGGCCACCGTGAAGGCTCTGAGCGCCGTCGCTAAAAAGCAGCCGACCATCCGGCTGCAGGCGCGACGACTGCCGGCGCACGGCACGCTGACGCTCGGTGCGATGCAGCGGGGAAAGGGAGGCGGATTCAAACTAGCGGAGTAGTCAACTCACAGTTCAACTCTCGATCTCTATACCGCTAAATAAGGCTTCTAATATAGGACCGTCACTCCGCGTACGGTGCACACCGCGTGTGCACGGCGGAGGAGAAAAGTGACGCTCTCTCTGATCTTAGATCATTGAGGGCCGGACAATCATCGTGATCGCGCTTCGCATGTCGCATGAAAACGTCTGGTCTAAACTGAAAACTGATTCGCGCACTTTCGCAGCACGGTCCCGCGGTCGAGGACGGTGGCGGGGACGCTCCGACGCACCGCACGATAAAGCGCGGACGGCCCTGGGAGTAGCACCGCACACATATCTTCAGGTGTGCGTCGATGCGGGTGCCACACCCAGACCCTACATACCAGTACGGAAAATCTTCGCGCCGGGCGGGCTGGCCTTTTCGCTTTTGATGTCAGCGCCGGTGATCTGATGTGAACATGCGTTGAGTCTGATGAAATCTCCAGCCAAGTTGACCACTTCTGAAACCAAATTCATCTCTGTGATAGTCCAGGACCAGTTCTAATCGGATTGCCAAAGACTCTAGCCACTTTCCATTCGAGCCACTTTCCATTTGGAGACTTGTGATCCTCTCCGCACAGGGTTGCTTGCAGCGCGACCGCGTCATCGTCCGTCAGCTCCGCAATCTCCTCCAGGGCCCCTGTAGGGTCGACAAGCGCTAAAGCCTCCAGCGAAGGGATCAGGGCGCGAATGCGATCGAACGTTCGCTCCTCTCCTTCGCCTGTGCTCTCTAGCTCTCTCTCTGACGAACTTCCGGGCACTGCCAGAGCCAGCTCGTTGATCTGCGGTGCTTCCTTGAGGTTCGCACGTGTCGCTGTGCTCCAGCACCACGTGAGCCCCAGATCATTCGGATCTATGAGGGGCTCACGTGGCAGACGCCAAAAGTGCAGCGCTGAGCGCAGCAAGCGCTTCCTCTCGATGCGCTCGGCTGCGAGCATTCGATGCTTCCGCTCCTGTGCAAAGTCGCACCACAGACGACAGACTTGTATCGCTGCGCGCACCGTGCACTTCCATTCTATGAGCTCGGCTGCGCGCTTTTCGTGCTGCCGCCCGCACCACCGACGGCAGGCTTGCAGCGCAGCGCGCATCATGCGATTCCTTTCACGTGCTCGGCCGAGAGCCTTCGATCCTGCCGCTCTTGTGCAAAGTCGCACCACTGCAGCCAGCGCAGCAGCAAATGATGCACCGTCACGATGGCACTAACCCTGGAGACCGATTCACGGAGCCGAGCGCGCACGTAAGCGTCCACCACGTGACTCATCCAATTCGCAAACGCCTTGCCAAGCCCCAGCGGGCGCTAGCAATCTTCTGCGAGGCGAAGCAGTCGGAGGTCATCTGGTCGGAGATCATCTTCTAAGCTCACAGGCACGTGCTTGCGAGCGAACGCGACCAACGCGCTGAACCGCGAGTGCACAGCCTCTACTGTCATAAGCTGCCGTTGCGTATCCTGTACTTGCGTGAGCGTGGTGCAAAAAGTGGCTGGTGACAGAACCCTGTGCGCAGAATCTCCTGAAGCGCTCGAGGTCAATTGTCGCACGAGGTCACCCACTAGCTGCCGACGAGCCGCATTGAGCTGCTGCTGCAATTCATCCTGAACAGGAGAAGGCTGCGCAGCTAGCTCGCCCGCAAAGCTGTTGGCGAAAGACAGCGCGTGAGTCGCCATTGCGGCCGTCTGGATTCCTGGCCACGACGAACTCCACGACGCCCGCGCGACGCACGTTCGCGGGTATACACATACACGAATTGTTCGCGCGAACTCTCAAACCGATCCGAAATGACCTTTTTCATCCACAAAATTTGGGTTGAACTCAGTCATTTTCCCCCGCTCTGGCCAATTAAGACACGCCGAGTCACCTGCGCCTGTCGGCAGCGCGATCATTTGAACTCGTGCCAAGGCAACAGGCCGCCGAGGCTTCGGATCTTCTGCGCCTCAAGCCGCTCGCCCAGCCACAGCATCCCGCGCGTCGCAAAGCTCTGTCCCACCGGCATGCCATCGCTCACTGCATCGAGGGTCACCGGCGAGGGGCCGTTCCACACGTGGTCCGTGTACGTCTGAGCGCCCTCGCGAGTCACAAACATGGTGGTCTCCTTAGACGTGCCGGTCAAGCGGCCGGCCAACGACGTCTCGAGAGCACGGACTGCGGACTCTTGCGGACTGCCGAGCGGCACCGTGAGGAAGATTTGCGTCTGTTCCGGGAGTGGTGACGTGGGCAGCGCCGACGTGGGCAGGTCGGTGGTGGCGGCACCGAGAAGGTGGTAGCGAAAGATCTTCGAGAGGCCGTCTTGCTCGGTGCTCAGCACGGCGTGGACAAGCGAAGCTCCGAGCGCAGTACAGCCGCACAGTGCCCGCGCGGCCGCATATGGCTTCGCACGATACTTACTCTCGATCAAACCCGTCAGCATGCCACTGCCAAGGTAGCCAATGATCCGGCCGATATCGCCACGTATCACTTCTGGCCACGCCTTGAGCCCGACTACAATGAGCTCCGGGTGCCACGCACGCCCTTCTGTGCGAGCGACTTTCATGTGAGCAGAGTGAGCGCCAGCAGAGCACTTTGCGAGTGGCTCTATTCCCTCATCGAGCACGTATGCCACGTTGAATAGCTCGGTAGCGTACTCAGCGTTGCGGTAACTTGGCGGGATCGAGACCAAAAGCGTGGCTCCCGATGCTGGGTCCATCAGCTCTTCGATTACTGGGCCAGGCTCATCGACAGGCTCAAGTGTCGTCGCGACTGGATCGGTGGGACTGGATCGGTGGGACTGGATCGGTGGGACTGGTTGCTGCAGATGTGCTTGAGACAGCTTGGATTGCACCTCTTCCTTCAGACGGAGGGCGGTTGCGGGATCGGAGCATGTGTTCGTCGCCATCCATGTGACAAATTCTTGCTTTGAGATCTTGCCATCTCCATCTGAGTCCATGTCGGCTTTCATCTTCAGCCAAAAAGCGCTTAGGTCACCACTGCCTCCTCCGAGCCATTTGCCTATCCGCAAACCCTCGCGCTCTTCAATGAAGCCGCTCCCGTCATCGTCAAGCTGGTCGAAGACCCACTCGAGCGGATCTCGCACAGCCGTGTCGATGCTGGGCATCGTACGCGAAAGCGGGCGCCGAATCGCGATGGGTTCTCAAGTTTTTTCACAGGTTTTTCACAGCCTCTTAACTCCGTGTGTACAGGCGAGCGCCTCTGTCGTTGGAACCGAACAATTGCGTTGGAAGTCGTTGGAGGGGCTGAGATCAGGCCTGATCAAGGCGATCAAGGGTCATTCCACAGGTTTCGGGAGTGGTCCACGGACACTCCACGCCCGTTCACCTAAAGTTGCTAATATCGACCTCCCTTTTCCTCCCAGAGCCAGGAATTTTTGGCGATACTTAGGCCGGCGGTCGGCCGGTCGCCGGTCCTCCGCCGTCGGTAGTGCTACTGTGCCTGCGTCAGGGTTGAGGGATCAAAAGTGTAAAGCGCGGAAAGACGCCGATCCTTTCTCAGAAACGCAGACTCAAAGGAAGACTGAGGTCAGAGTTGGTCAGAGGATGCGGCATGCGCGTGACTGTCTCCCCTGATCCCAGGCCTGAAGGCGCGAGAGCCGAGAGCGGGCTCCGTACGGGCTCCGCTGTGTCGCTCTCGGGACTCGGCCCCTCGGCGTCGGGACTCGGGTGCGCGCGCCCCGCGCGGCCGCCGCGTGCCGCACCTCGTCCAACCGAAGCTCCATCTGAGTCATAAAAGTCCCCCATTACACTAGTTGGCCGCTCAGTGCTGCTTCCCTGGCGGCTGGTACCGGGCGAAAATGAGCGCTCAGGCGCTCACACTACGCTCACACCTGATCGACGCGCACTCGGCTCGACGCGTCGGGGACGGCAGGGTAGTGACTCGCATAGCTCGGCCCGACGACCGGATTGAGCATCGCCGGATTGGGCGGCTTGCCCCGGAGCACGGGGCGCGGCGCCGTAAGCTCCTTGCCTTCAGTCTTCTTGTACCGCTTTATTGGCACGTCGGCGGCCATGGCGTCGCGCCGCTCGGCACGTGAGCGCGACAGGATCATCGCCAGGAAGGGAGACATGAGGCCTGCGATGATGCCGAAGGCGCATGGCGTGGCAACGGCCGCCACGTTGCCCGGGTAGCCCCAGACGCCGGGCACCGCGTCTTGGCCCAGGACAAGAAAGAGGAGGATCTGGAACTTGCTCAACGCGACCGCAGTGACCAGCAGCAGCGCGACTCCGATGATCCAGCCGCAGTGGCATGCGCAGCGCATCTCTACCTTATGCATGCGCTCGACCTTGCTCGGGCAGTCGAAGCAGCGCGGCGGCCGGTTGCCCAGCCCGGAGAGCGCAAGGCACGCCGGGAGCATCCCAAGCACACCGAGCGCTGTCAACCATCCGTAGAGCGCGTCGATCTTCCGTGAGCCCACTATAGCGAGCATGCTCGCCACTGCGACGTTGATGTACGCCTTGTCAGTTTCGCTCTGGTATAGCCGCCGCTGAGACGAAGGCTGCTGCGACAGAGGGTGCGGGGGTCGCTGCAGCTGTGGCTGCTGCCACAACGGAGGCGGCCACTGCTGCTGCTCCTCCTCCTCCTGCCGCTCCTCCTCCTGCCGCCGCTGCTGCTGCTGCTGCCTCTGTACCACGCCCGCGGCCGCGGCAGCCACGAGGGCCTCGTGGGCCGGCAACCCTTGCGTTCGAGACAACACGGCGCGCAAGAGCGTACGGGTGGTGCCGTCGACGCCCAAACGCGCGAGCCAGTCCGCTGTCGGAGGAGGCGCAGTGAGCGTGGTGACGGACGGAACCACAGGACGTGGCGCGTGCAGTGGCTGGTCCACACGTGGGCGTGCCGCGGCCATTGAGGGGCAGCTGCACGTCTTCACGTTGCAGCGCGGCCCGACATCGCAGTCGTAGCCTGGGTCGGCCTGCCCGCTCCACAAGACGCAGCATGTGGTCAGGTTGGCGCACGCGCAGGACAACTTCTGGACCGAGGCCAACTCGGCCACCTCGGCCACCTCGGCCACCTCGGCCACCTCGGCCACCTCGGCCACCTCGTCCTCCTCGTCCGCGACCTGCGCAGCGCGACGCCGACCATTTGATACCCTATCTTCGAGCATCAGCCGCCGCGCGTAGGTGACGTCGATCGACGAAGCCAAGTACCGCTGCGACAGGTTGTAGGCGAGAGTCGCCGATGCCGAAATGCAGCCAGAGCACGTTGTGCTGGTGTTGCAACCATCGAGGAAACAGTCGCGCATGCGTTTGCCCATTATGAGGCTCGAATCGTCCACGCACGTCGCAAAGCAGCTGAGAGCTGTAGGACCTGAGATTCCGCCCGAGATCACCTCGGGCTCCTCGCAGATTGTGACTGCTACCTCACGAATGGATCCGAGCGCGGCGGCCGCCGTGACGCAGACGATGAAGTTGACGGCGAGTACGATCCAGCTGCATGTGCATGCCGCTCTGTACCATGAGTCAGGAATGCAGGGTGCCGCGGGCTTGTGCATCGAATTCCTTTCACAACCAGCGGAACTATCGAATTACCGGTATTAGTTACGTTGTATAGGGTTTCCGTTAGGGTGTGTGTATGCGCGCCACGCGCTGTACGATGAGTGGCTCGCAGCCGACAGGTCCCTCACGGCGTAAGTGAATTCAGCAGCCCTTGTTCAGCAGTCCGTGTACAGTCCGTGCACTGCACGCCTTCCAAAGTGGTTTCATCGCATTGTTTCATCGCCCGGCTGGTTGTGAGAGCCGATTGAGTTATAGAGGCCGGAGAGCAGCATGGAGCCTACCTGGAGCCCTGGGCATCTCAAGTCCATGGCGGCTACAACGCCACTCACCACTCAGTGATTTTCTGGAGTGATTACAGTGAGGCACAAGGGTGAGGCTCCACGCAATTGGAGGCACGGCGGCTCATCCTTGGGCTCATCGGCATAACATCGGCCGCGTAAAGCGTCTTCCCGCGGCATAGAGTCTGCGTGAGAAGATCAGCTTCCCGTTTTGCTTGCTATTCTGGCCGCACCCGACGACCCGAGGCGCGAGGGCGTCCGGAGCGACCGCAGGCGAACGCCGGGCGAACGAAAACTAGTTTTGAAAACACACCCCTCACCCGGCCCCGCGCAGCCGAGACCCGAGTGCGAGTCAGCACTCGGCACACGGCAGCTGGGAAGCATGAGAGCATCTGAGCATGACCAGGAGCATGACGCGGCAGTCGCTGACACAGTGACACTCACGACTCCTACTGACTCACACTCAGCCCGACAGCGCGTCCCTTGCAGCGCCGGTCCGAGCCGCGACCGCCCGCACCGGCCGCCTCCCACTACCGCCGGCGCCACAAGCAGCCCACACCGGCCCATGGGATAATTATAATTGATAATACGATACGTTCGCGGACCCCGGACCGCGACCCACCGCGCACCGGCCGGCTTGGACCCGCCGGCCGCCGCCGCCCGCCCTGCGGCTGCGCGCGCGGACCGCGCGCGTGTGAGTGAGTGACTGAGTGAGTGTGCGGCGCGCTGTGTCATGAACGACGTGAATCTGGATTGACGAGAGAGGCGCGTGTCCTCACTGCTGAGCCACAGTACACACACACACACGCAGCCCACAGTTACACCACAAACTCAGCCTATTGCCATTGGATCGTGCTGCTGCGCGTGCGGCTGCTGCTGCTGCCGCCCTGCGAGATTGATCTCTATGCGCCTAGCTGACGGCTGCGGCAGAGGCAGCGCGGCGGAGGCGGGTATTGCAGCGCCGCCGTCGGAGGACGGCGCGGGCTGCACGTTCTCAAGGAAGTATTGCCAGTTCTCCTCGACGAGGCACAGCTTGGGGTCGGGCAGCTGGATGCCTGGCATGGTTGGCGGGTTAATCGGGATCTTGTTACACTTTCTGGCCATGCTCTCGAGCAGCTTGGGAGCGGTCGTCCGGCTGGCCGCCTCACGCAATCGCGTGGCGAGGAGCACATCATCGGCTTCCAGCTGGTTGGGACGGCCAGCGTGCTCCGCGTAGAGTGCGCTGTCGGCAAAGATCTCGGTCAGGTATGTCTGCTGAAACTCGAGGAGCTGGTGCACGACGCGCGGCTCGAAGCTGTGCACGCCCATCGATTCGAGGAGCTTGCGTAGCTTATTTGCAGAATCCGGTTGGCTGGAGGCCGCCATAATGAAAACGCGCGTGAGAGGCAGGCAGGAAATGCGTGCTGTGAAACATCGCAGCGCACTCCGGACCCCCAAAGCACAAGGGCATCCAGCTTTGAGAATGGCGCTGCTTTCAAGACGAATGACCCAGACGACTCCCCCGCAAGTCTTCACACCATGGAGTTCACACCGCGTTCGGCCAAGACCATGTCGAGCCCCGAACCACATGTCTACCAGATCTTCGTCAAGACCCTGTTTGGCACGTCTACCAGATCTTCGTCAAGACCCATCACCCTTGAGGTAAAGTTCGACGACTCCATCGACAACGTCAAGGCCAAGATCCAGCTCAAGGAGGGCATCCCGACCGACCAGCAGAAACTCATCTTCGCGAACAAGCAGCTCGAGGACGGCCGCACCCTGGCCGCTTACGGAATCCAGCGTGAGAGTACGCTCTACCTGGTGCTCCGTATGGGGGGACGCCCCGTCCCCGTCCCCGTCCCCGAACCCTATCTTTTAGAGGAATATGTCGACGTTTCCTTCCACTCAGAGAGGGATGTCCTGGACTTGGAGGATTGCGACATGTCCTGCCTCAGCATCGGCAACAAAGATATCGTCGTGCAGCTCGTCGATGACGCCGTCGGTTTCGGACTGCGAATACCGTGCATTGAAAACATTCAGGTCTACCTAACTAGAGATGCTGGCGACGACAGTGACGACGACGACGACGACGACGACGACAATGATAACGACGACAAAGACGAGGAGGACGAAGTAAAAGACTACATATCCCTGCCAGTCAAGGGCAAATTCGAGTACGTCGGTATCTCCCGGACGGCCTCCTTCATCCCCCTACAGCCCTGGAAGTACGGCGCTTCCTACATGGTCCGTATCACCTGCCCACCCTTTTCCCCTCGCAAGGTTGGACGGTCGCGACCTCGCGACTTCTTGGCCGAGTATACTTTTCCCTTCAAAACAGAGGAGCGAGAGCTCATCAGCATCAAACTCACTGGCGATGTCGACATGCTGTTGCAAGGCTTCGACGCTGCCCAGGAGGGCAGCCTGGCGGCGCTGACTGCCAAATGCTTCCAAGCGGGCCCAGGCACGAGTTCCGGGACCTCTGGGACAACTAGGAGCCCAGGCAGCGTGGCGGTGATTTTCAGTCTGCAGCTGCAGGGGCGGTCCATCAGCATTAGCAGTGACGCCGCTGTGGCCGACCTCAAGGATGGCGACGAGTTGGTGGTGGAGATCAGGCACCGCCCAGCCAAGAGGGCCAAGACTTGACTGACATGAGCACATGACAAAAGTAAGAGTAACACATCTCACATGCCGCTGTCAGCCGCAACGACTCACATTCTGGCAGCGAGACGCAAACATGTTTTCGGCTCAGGCTCGGGTCAGTGAGATAGTTGCCGAGGCGGTGCGCGCTTGCGTGTGTCGTTCTGAGTTCACAGGGAGTCGTTTCAGAGCTGACCTTTTCGCATCTGCAACTTGAACTTCCTGTGGCAAACGCCGCGCCGACGACCCCATAGGATAATGGATCCCGTCTCGCCATTCGGCCCGCCCACGCCGGTGCGTGTCGATAGCGGCTCCTCGCGCCGCGGCTCGATCTCCTTCCCGGAGAAGTACTACCTTGCGCGCCAATACGCCTACGAGGGTCCCTTGAGGGAAGACACGTCGGTCGATGAGCCGGACCGGCTGCTGCTGTACGCACTCTCGCAGCTTGCGGACCACGGCCCGTGCAAGGAGCCGCAGCCATCCATGTGGGACGCGAGCGAGGTCAAGGCCAAGTGGAGGGCGTGGAACGAGCTCGGCGACAAGGTCGGCAAGATGGAGGCGATGTTCAAGTTTGTGCAGTCCATCGAACTGCTGGCACCAGCTTGGATGTCGTGGCCGCCGCTCGGACTAGAGGGCGGGCCACCCGCCACACCCGGCGCCATCGAGTCGGACGCTGCAGCGCGAGCCCCAGCATGGCGTCCCGTGATCGCGCCGACCGCCGCAGTGCCCGCCGCCGCCGCCCCAGCAAGCGCTGTGGCGCCATCTTCGAACCTGCCGCCGCCAGCGCCGCCACCCGCCACGCCCGAGAGGGCATCAGCGGCTGCCGCGGATCCCAGCGACGCTGATGCTGCGATGGTCGCGGCGCTTGACTCGCGCCTCGTGAACTCACGCCGGCAGTCGGCATCGCCAGCAGATACGACCGAGGCGGCAGCAGACGCACAGTTAGTGAGCGAGCTGGCGCGCCGGCTGGGCGTCCTGCTGCGCCAGCCGCCACGCACGCGCTCGGCGGTCACCATCGTGGCGCTGCTGCATAGCCTCGCATGCCTCGCCGCGCTCAGCACGAGCGCCCGCAGCCGCTGCCTCGACGTGCCCGATGGCGCTCTCGAACTCGCGGTGCGCGCGGCGGCGCCGGCGGCGCCATCCGAGCTCGAGCTGCCGACGGCGGTGCAGCACCTGGCGCTCATGGTCCAGGTCAACGTGGCCCTCTCGCCCGAGGGCGCACGCCAGCTCTCGCGACGGCACGGGGAGCTCCTGCAGGACTTGTCCGAGAGAGCGGAGGACCCTCGATCACGATCGCTCGCACGCTGCGCGCTCGAGAACATTGCGCAGCACGCGGGGCTTCTGCACCACCTGACGACGCGCGCGGCGCCGGGCAAGCTGCAGCTCGCTGCGCCGCGCGCGATGCTCGCAACCTTTGCGCGCCTCGATGCGAGCTGCCACTCGGCGCCGCCGCCTTGCATGCCCGGCAATCGGCAGCTGCCCTCGGGATACCGGTCGGCCGATCCGATGACGATGAGTGCGGCCGAGCTCGACGCGGCGGCCGACGCGGTGGCCGACGCCGCGCTCGCCGCGGCCGATTCGG
>JWZX01003000.1:0-16307 GCA_001275005.1 Chrysochromulina tobinii
CGCCACCCCCGCCGCCGCCGCCGCTCGAGAACTCGAAGAGAGCGTCCTTGGGCACGGTCACCATCTTCTGCTTGCCCTGGAGCTCGACCAGGGCGTTCTTCTCGTCGACCTTTTTGACGGTGCCATGGTAGCCCTTCCAACTGCCGCGCGTCATGCGCACGATCTTGCCCACCAGCGGGTCGGGGCCGCGCCCGCGCCCGCGCCCGCCGCCGCGCCCGCCGCCCTTGCCCTTGCCGCGCCCGCCATCGTCACCGAAGCCGCTGCCAAAGGCACCGCCGCCGCCGAAGCCGCCAATGGCCTGCCCGAAGGCGGAGGCACCCGAGTGCGAGGGCGACTGCGGCACGAACGAGGTACGCCCCCCGCCCCCGCCACCGTCGTCCATCTCCGATCCCGATGACTCGTAGCCTTGCACAGTCGGCTTGAAATCGGAGCCGTCGGCGAGCACGCACTGGCGCGAGCGCACGCACATGATGCCGCTCTGCTCCTTGCGCTTGACATCGTGCACGAAGAGGAAGGACTTGAAGACATGCTTCACGATGCCCGCCTGCCCCTTGTGCGCGCCCTCGATGATGTTGACTGGAGAGTTGGCCTCGAGCTTTTTCTGGTCGGCCCCGAGCGTCACGGCTCCTCGCGAGCTCTTCTTGCGCCCCATCTGGGCGTGATCGATCGCGAGTTCTTCATTGGTCGTCGAGAGCACCTTGAAGGACGAGTGCTCGACCTTGATGATCACGCCGGCGCCCGTGCGATCGAGCGTCACCAGGTCATGTAGCTGGTACTGGCCGAGCGTCTCTAGACCGGACGAGACATCGGAGCACTCTTGCACGTGCGCGGCGGGCACGACGATCTCCATCTGCGTCAGGTCCGAGAAGATGTACAGCTGATCGGGTGCGGCCGCGCGCCGCTCGGTGCCCTCGGTCACCGCCGTCCGCCCGACGCGCACGATTAGGCCGGTCTCGCCCACGTGCCGCGTGCCGCCCACCACCTTGACGTGGTCGCCCATCTTGAACCATTTCTGGAGCTGCTCCGGCTGGAAGGAGAGGCCATTCTTGAAGAGTTTCTCCTTAAAGAGGCCGTCGGTCGAGGTGGGCATGATGACGACCGCACCCGTCGAGCCGTTGATCGACTGGACCACGCCCACGATGTGCTTGAGGTCCGAGTTCTCGCGCACCTTGACGATGTCTCCCGGCGCGAAGCTCTCCTTCGGCGCGAGGTCCGTCGACTGCACCGCCGCGAGCAGCTCCTCCTCGGCATGCTCGCCAAGCCCGGCCTTGAAGCGCTCGAACTCCGCGAGCGAGGGCGAGATCTCGTCGCCCCATCGCAGATTGCGCACCGAGTAGTACTTGAGCAGAAGGCCATCCTCGAATTCGTTGCCATCATAGTTGAAGTGCTTCCGCCCATTGCGCGTCGACTGCGAGCACTCGCCACCAAAGCGCTCGATCTCCTCAGGGATGAAGAGCTTGGCCGGGGGTCGCATCGTGCGCGCGCCCGTGTCGTCGTCGTCGAGGCCGCGCGTGACGTACACGCGCAGCCGTGGGATTAGGCGCACCCTGGCACGCTTGGCATCATTGTCAAGGTCGACCACCTGTGCGAGGTCGTCCTTGTACTCGTCGTTACGCCGGATGCGCACCCATGAGTTGCGCTGGAGCGGTTTCTTCTTGGCGTCGACGCGCACGCGCATCACGTCGGTCATCTCGTTGACGGGCACCTGATGAGGCAGGCGATCAGACACACTCAGCATGCAAGCAAGGGCAACCAGCGGTCCTCACATGGACGGGCACCTGGCGAAAGCAGGCGGCGGGGGATGCGGCGGGCGCGGAGCGGGCGGGTGCGGTGGATGTGAACGGTGGATGTGAAGGGCGAGGCGGGGGTGCGAAGGGCGAGGCGGGCAAGGCGAGGCGAGGCGAGGGTGAGGGTGGCGGGCGGGCGGGCACGGCGGCGGCGGCGGCGGCGGCGCTTCCTACCTGCGTGATTTTGTAGAAGAGATTGTTGAGGCCCTGAGTGGCCTCGCGCACATGAAGCTCTTTGTAGGCCTCGATGTATATGTACCCCTTGATGTCAGTGCACGCGGCTGATTTGATCTGGAGCGGCTTGTCGGTGTGCATCGAGTCGAGGAACTTTTGCATCAGCTGGATCACGAGCATCTTCTCCTGGTTGGGCTTGCACTTCATGAGCCACATGCGCGGGTCGCGCGTGGCGTCGGGCAGGTCCCGGAAGCGTGCGCCGGAACCGTCCTCCTCGTCCTCCTCGAGCGCCTCGCGCGTGTAGCGCTGCGCGTTCTCGCCTTCGAAGCGCTCGCGCACCTGCTCCTGCAGCTTGGCGTCCTCCTCGAGACGGCGCTGGACGTCAAACTGCCGATTCTCCCTCTCGGCCTGCTTGGCGCTCACTTGCTCGGCGCCTGCGTCCTCCTCGTAAACGTCGCCATCCTCGGCGTCTTCGTCATCGTCGTCGCTGGCGCCCTCCTCGTCCTCGACCTCAACGTCATCGTCGATGAACTGCGAGCGGGCGCGCTTCTGCGCCTTGGCCGCCTTGCGCGCAGCCTCCATCTCTCGCTTGCCTGCCTCGCGGTCATCGTCGTCGTCGCCTCCGAAGACTGAGCCCGTCTCTGAGCCCACATCCGAGGCGGAGTCCATCATACGCTTGCGCGGCGGCATGACGGCGGCGGGAGATGTACGGTCGAAGAGAGCGTGTTGGCAGAGGCGAGCGGAGCGCGCGTCTTCGCTTCTTAGAAGGCAGAGGCCGTCGAGGGTGTTTTACTTCTTAGCTGATGACAGAGACAATTAGGGCGACGATTTTTGTGACAAGCTTTGGCGGAGACATGCGGTTTATCGAGGGCTAAGGTGAAAAGATTGTGAACTTGCGAAATTGGGAAAGTGTTGTGTTGATATTCTGGCGACGTGTCCATCCCTTCCGACCAGTCCGACGCTCCTATCTGTCGTCGCCGGCGCCTCGACCATGCGCAAGAAGGTGGACTCGCGCGTGCGCACACTCATCGAGAACGGCGTCAAGCTGCGTCATCGCTCGCTCTTCATCATCGTCGGCGACGCGGGCCGCGAGCAGGTTGTCAACCTGCACTACATGCTCTCCAAGGCGGTTGTCAAGGCGCGGCCGTCGGTGCTCTGGTGCTACAAGAAGGATCTGGGCTTCACGACGCATCGCAAGAAGCGCATGCGCCAGATCAAGAAGATGATCCAGCGCGGGCTGCTCGACCCCGACAAAGACGACCCTTTCGAGCTCTTCATCTCCTCCACCGACATCTCGTACTGCTACTACAAGGAGACGCAGCGCGTCCTCGGCAACACCTTTGGGATGCTGGTGCTGCAGGACTTTGAGGCTGTCACACCCAACGTGCTCGCGCGCACCGTCGAGACCGTCGAGGGCGGTGGCATCGTCGTGCTGCTCCTTAAGTCGATGTCGAGCCTCAAGCAGCTCTACGCGATGTCGATGGACGTGCATGCACGCTACCGCACCGAGGCGCACTCGGACATCCAGCCGCGTTTCAACGAGCGCTTCATCCTCTCGCTCGCCTCGTGCGCCGCCTGCCTCGTCCTCGACGATGAGCTCAACGTGCTGCCCATCTCGACGCACTCGCGCGCCATCAAGCCCATAGCTGCTCCCGATGAGGGAGCAGGCGGCAGCGCCAGTGGCGCTGTGGCAATGGTGGGCGGCAGCAAGGGCGGGGTCTTCGAGTCGCGCGAGCTGCGCGCGCTCAAGGAGTCGCTGCGCGACACGCAGCCAGTCGGCGCCATCATCTCCAAGGTGGCTACCCTCGACCAGGCGAAGGCAGTGCTCTCGTTTGTGGAAGCGGCCGGCGAGAAGTCGCTACGGACGACCGTTGCTCTCACTGCCGCGCGTGGGCGCGGCAAGTCGGCGGCGCTCGGGCTCTCGCTGGCGGCCGCGATCGCGTACGGCTACGCCAACATCTTCGTCACCTCGCCCTCGCCCGAGAACCTTCGCACCCTCTTCGAGTTTGTGCTCAAGGGCTTTGACGCGCTCGAGTACAAAGAGCACATCGACTTCACTGTCGTTGAGTCGACCAACCCTGAGCTGAAGAAAGCTGTGGTGCGCATCAACGTGTTCCATCAGCACCGGCAGACCATCCAGTACATCGAGCCGACCGACGCGCAGCTCCTCTCTCAGGCCGAGCTGCTCGTCGTCGACGAGGCCGCCGCCATCCCGATCCCGCAGGTGCGCGCGCTCCTCGGGCCGTACCTCGTCTTCCTCGCGTCAACGGTCAACGGATACGAGGGCACCGGCCGCGCGCTCTCGCTCAAGCTCATCGAGCAGCTCCGCTCGAACAAGACGCCAAGCAACGGCGCCGACAGCGCGATGCTCTCGGCAGCGCAGGCGGCGGCCGAGGGCGGCGTAGGAGGCGGCGGCGGCGGGCGCACGTTGCGCGAGGTGACGCTCGAAGAGCCTATCCGTTACGCGCGCGGCGACCCTATCGAGCGCTGGCTGCACGACGTGCTCTGCCTCGAGGCCGCCTCGCACGTGCCCAGCGTGAGCGGCTGTCCGCACCCATCCGACTGTGAGCTCTACTGGGTCGACCGGGACGCCCTCTTCTCGTACCACTCCGCGTCGGAGGCGTTCCTGCAGCGTATGGTGGCGCTCTTCGTCGCGTCGCACTACAAGAACACGCCGAATGACCTTCAGCTCATGTCCGACGCGCCCGCGCACCAGCTCTTTGCGCTGCTCGGGCCAGTGGACGTGAATGCGACCCGGCTGCCCGACGTGCTCGCCGTCGTGCAGGTGTGCCTCGAAGGCGCAATCTCGAAGGAGAGCGTCAAGAAATCGATGAGCCGTGGCGAGGCACCCTCTGGCGACCTGATCCCATGGACGCTCTCGCAGCAGTTCCAGGAGAGCGATTTTGCCGCCCTCTCGGGTGCGCGGGTCGTGCGCGTCGCGGTGCATCCGGACATGCAGCACATGGGCTACGGCTCGCGCGCCATCGACCAGCTCATCCATTACTACCAGGGTGACATGGGGCCGCAGATGCCCGAGGGGAGCGCGGGTGGCAATGGCCGGAGCAGCGGCGCGGGCAGCGGCGGCGGCGGGAGCGCTTCAAAGCCGACCAAGCCGTCCAAGAAGGAAGAGAAGAAGAAGCAGAAGCAGAAGCGTGCACGGGACGACGAAGACGAAGACGAGGACGAGGACGAGGACGAGGACGAGGACGAGGACGAGGACGACGAGGAGGGCGGCAGCAGCAGCGCGCTGCTCACTGAGGAGCTCACGCCACGTGCCGCGCTGCCGCCGCTTCTGCTCACGCTTGCACAGCGGCCGGCAGAACGGCTGCATTGGCTCGGCGCCTCCTTCGGCCTGACGCAGCCACTCTTCCGCTATTGGCATCGGCTCGGCTTCTTGCCGATGTATGTGCGCCAGACGGTCAATGAGACGACCGGAGAGCACACGGCGATCGTGGTGCGAGCGCTCGGCGGCGCCGACGAGGGCGTCGCCAGCCAGGGCGAGTGGGCCCGCCAGTACGCGGGCGACTTTCGGCGACGTCTCACGTCTCTCCTCGGCCTCGCGATGAGCAAGATGGGCGTGGATCTCGCCCTGAGCCTCCTCGCACCCGATCTGCAGCCTGCCGAGGACGGGCAGCCGGCGGCGCCAACGGCCGAGCAGCTCCAATTTCTGCTCGGTAGTTACGATATGCGTCGGCTGCACTCGTACGCGCACAACCTCGTCGATCACCATCTGGTCATGGACCTCGTGCCGCTGCTCGCGTCGCTCCGCTTCACCAATCGGCTGCGCACTCCGCTCTCGCACGTGCAGGCGGCAATTCTCCTCGGGCTCGGACTCCAGCACAAGACGCTAGAGGAGCTCGCGGCCGAGCTCGGGCTACCTGCCTCGCAGCTGCTCGCACTGTTCAATAAGGCGGTCCGGCGCATGGTGAGCACGCTGCGCGCGGTTGAGGAGGCAGCCGAGGGCGCGAGCTTGCCCGACGCCGCCCTCGCCGACGCCGCTGGCAGCGCGCTCCGTCCGATGAAGACCAAACTGAGCGACGAGATGGACGCGGGCGCCGCGGCGAGCCTGCGCGCGCTGCAGGCAGAGCAGGCGCAGAGGCAGGCCGCGTGGCTCAAGGACGAGGGCAAGGAACTCTCGCGCTATGCCATCAAGGGGTCCGAGGCCGAGTGGGCTGCGGCGCTCGGCGGCGCGGGCGTGCCCCGCTCGGTGAGCGTCAAGAGTGCAGGCCGCGATGCCGCTGCTGAGAGCGGCGGAGGCGTGCCCGTCAAGACGGCCAAGGGCAAGGACAAGGACGACTCGAAACGGCCCCGGCGCGATGATGGCAAGCCAAGCAAGAGGCCGAAGACTGCCTGAACCCGCGGTCTCAGGTGTGTCTGTGTGTCATTGTGGAATTCAACTTTTTTGTCACGAAAGAACAGACCCGATACTAGAAGCCCCGCAATGCATCCACACTCTATTCCGAAATGTGGGTATAGCTTGATCGTACCGCTCGTGACGACGCGTTCGACAGCGAGACGAGTGCCTTTTGCAAAACGCCGGCGCGTCATGTCTGACCAACCTTCACGGCACGACACGCACGCACGCACGCCCATTCGGCTGCTGGCCTTCGGCCCGGCATGGGGCATGCCGTCGATGGACGCCGCGAGCTCTAAAGCGGTCGCGTGGATGAGATTCAGCGGTCTGCGTGAGGGCGTCGACTTTATGGTCGAGTCGTGCGGCAGGCTGCACGCGAGCGTCAGCGGCGAGCTGCCAATGTTGCAGACTACAAACGTGGCAGGCAGCCGCCAGTTGGCGGAGCCGCATGCGGTGTGCCAGGCGCTCGTGGCGCTCGGCCACGACCTCGACGCGCGGCTCAGCGCGGAACAAAAAGCCGAGAGCCTCGCCTTCACAGCACTCATCGAAGAGCGGCTGCATATTGCGCTGCTCTACTCGTGGTGGGAGGAGGAGACCAACTACGACACGGTTGTGCGGCCCGTACTGGGCGCTTCGCTACCCATACCACTCTGCTTCTACGTGCCTTGGATGCTGCGCCGTCGCGTTCACTCGCAGCTGGCACGGCGGCGCGTCCTGGACGCCGCGGCAGCGTACGCGTATGGCGATGCTGCGCTCTCTGCCCTCTCCGTGCGACTGGGCAACCGGCCATTCTTCCATGGTGACGCACCGACGAGCCTGGATGCGAGCGCCTTTGCCTACTTGAGCGCGGTGCTGCGCTGCCCCCTTCCCAAGGACCACCTCCGCGCCGCGATGCGTACGCACCTGAACCTTGTGGTCTTCTGCGAGAGGATCGCGGAAAAGTACTTCGAGGGCAGCGCGCCGCTACTGCCCGCGGTCGTGCCGGCGGTGCGAACCCCGAGCACGAATGCGCGCGAATATGCTGAGCAGCAGGCGGCAGATGATGCGGCAGCCGCCCAGGCGGCCGGCGCGTCGATGACAGGCAAGCATCGAACCCCTGAACAGCAGCGCTTCCGGCGGCGCTCGCGAAACGCCGTCCTCACGACCGTCGGGGCGGCGGTGGCGTATGCGCTCGCGGTGGACACATTTGGCCGCGAGCGAGAGCAGGCTTCGTCGGACGATGAGTGATGCTGATGGGCGCGCCGAGGCGACGAAGCCGAGCTAGAAGGCCGGGTTCGCGAAACATTTACATTTGCCATGCTGCGGCGGGTCCTGCAGGCGTTAGGTCTTTGTGGGCGGTGGGCATTACAGATACTCTCTCTTCCGAGAAACAGGTGGTCGGATGAGAGCGATGTAGCGGCACACAACAACTGTGACGACACTGTTACACAACACATGCGTAACAGATGACGACGAGAGCACGCGAGTGACATCGTACGGAGTGCGGTGCGCACCTCACCACCGCGTCCAGGTTTGGATCCCGCGGATGGTCCGTTGCTGGCCATATTGCTCGGGCTGCATCGTCCTTGAGTTCCAGCCCGACTTGCGCGCGACTGAGTGCTGGAAGTAGTTCGAGGACGGTGGCCCATTTAAGCCTGAATGATCGCCTGGCATACCATACGAAATCGAGGCAGGCTGCAGCCCGCCAAAGGTGAGTGAGTACATGGCAGGCGTCAACTGTTGAGGCGGCGCCGATGTATCTATGCCAAGGGCGGCTGCAATTGCAGCAGTGCTGAAACGCCCATCGGGCCCGGGGGCGGTCTTCATCCTGATCCTCGACGTTACACACTGTGAATTGGCCGTTACGGAAAGTTCGGCCAAGTTATGGCTCCGCCGCGCCGGGGCACGTCTCTCCTCTCACTCAGCGGAACTCGAGAGAGGGTCACCGAGCCCACAACTTTACCCGGTGCTCTTCAGCAGCACTAGATCTTCAATCTTCAGTGTCCTCAGTCAACTTCGCTTTCAGAATCTTCGGCGTGGGCGTGAGCGTGAGCGTGCCCGGAGCCACCTGCTGGCGCAGCCGCCGCCGCTGCAAGCTGCCTCGCCTCGCGAGACGCGATGGTCCTCGCCCTCTTCAATCGATGCCGCTCTTGCCGTCCACGTGCGCGGCGTAGGCTCGCCTCGGCGGCCAGTTTGGCCGCCAAAGCCGCCGCGTCCCCGGCGCTGACCGGCGCCTCGGGAGGGAGTGCTGGGTTCGGCTCAGTTGCCAGCGAGCGACGGCGTGGCGGCGCACAAGGGCGCTCTGGCGCGTCTCGAGGAAGTTTCGCGTCCAGCTGCTGCACCGCCTCGCGCAGCTCCTCTAAGCTCGATGCGTTGTCGAGCGCCGCAGCCGGGCCAGGGTGCAGCGTCAACGCGCGGCGCAAGATGGCGACGAGGTGCGCGCGAGCCCACTCGACAGGGGGCGGCGGTGCGAGTTCTGGCAAGCTCGCGAGAGCTAGGTATTCGAGCGCGACGGCACAACTGTCTACCGTCTTCTCGTGGCCGGAGTCAAACATGCGAGGATTCGCAAGAAGCGCTTCGGCCGACATGGCGGCTGCGGCACCTGTGGCCTCGATGAGGGCGTCAGCGTCTGCACGTGAGCGAATGTTGCCGTTGGCTATGACAGGGATCCCTCGTCCATCTCGCCCACCGCTGTTCGAAAGCGCCGAGGCTACAGCGGCAATCACAGAAGCGTCTGCAGCACCGCGCCCCTTTTGTGCGCGCGTCCGGCCGTGCACGGCGATGAGGGAGGCGCCAGCCTCGGCAAGTCGGCGCGCAAAGGCGACGGTGCGCGCCGCGTCTGGCTTCGGGTTGTCCATCTCCTCGAGCTCGCCACGCTTGTTGAGCGCGCGGATCTTGCATGTGATTGGCAGGCGCACCAGGGCTTCGTCGAGCGCGCGCACCATGGCGACGGCGTCGTCCAACTTGAGGAAAGAGCCGTAGCCGCCGCGCTTGGCGCACGACTGTGGGCAGCCGAGATTCAGGTCGATGGCGCAAATTGGAAGCTTGGAATTTTCAAGCCAGCGTGCAGCCTCAACGACACTCGCCACATCGGACCCGCCGAGCTGTGCCATGACATGATGGTGAGGTGCAACGGACGAGGCACCTTCGTGGTCATCAACGACATTTTCCTGCCGGTACATGACGTCACGCGCGAGCACGGATGCGAGGAGCATCGGCGTGTAACTTAGGCCGACGCCGTGCTGAGAGCAGAGGATGCGAAAAGCCTTCTCGCTCTGGTCGACCATTGGAGCGCAGACGTAGCGAGGCGCGCCAATGGAGTGCCACCAGTCCCAGCCGCGCAACTTCTTGGGCCGAGGTGACCTCTGTTTCGGCACGATCGGCACGATCGGGATGTGCTTCGGCCGCTTTGACTTAGGCATTTTCCGACCAAACACGCGTGATGAAACACACGATCACATTCACAGGCCCAGAGTTTCCGTAGAGTTTCCGTAGAGTGCTCGATTGACACTCAGTGCAGAGCTCGATACATGTAATCGTGCATGCAACCACAAGTCGAAGAAACTTGTGAAGCCCCGCCTAAAAACGCCACAACCGCGTGACGCCCCAAGGATCAACACAAGTCAGCGAACATCTTGGGATTTCCAACACGCCGAGAACCATGGCGGCGATCTATAACGCCTCCCTCGTGCTCACTCACCTTATGCATCCTCCTGGCTTCGGCTACGAGAGCATCTTTCACTTCCCGCAGCCGCCCGCCAATCCGACACCCGGGACGCACACTCAGCACGTGCTCCGGGTGGAGGGGAGCGTCCCTCACGCATTCGCCGACTACTACCTGAAGGTCGATGCGCTCATCCGTGGTGCGCTGTGGCGTACGCAGACGCATCACCTGTGCACAGCTCTGCAGCACGACCCGGAGCTCGAGCATCGCCGCTGTCAATCCAACGGCACCGGCGCCTTCTCTGCGTCCGTCTGGAGCTTCATCCCCTCATCTCGGCCAGGAGCACCGCTCCGCCCAGAACAGCAGTCCCCAGCGCTCTCAGCAGTGAATGTCACAGAGGACGGCATGGCCACCCGACAGACGGGCCTGCTGTGGCCGCATGAACGCCAGATGCTACAAGCGCGCAGCACGACGCACGCCGAGCGGCTGCGCATCGCGTCTGCGGTCCTCAGCCGCCTCGACGTGTGCACGATGGCGCTACCAGCGGCCTTGCTTGCTCCCGCGTGCAACGCTTCGGCGAACGCCACCGAGACGCGCCGCCCCAAGGTGCGGGCGGGCAAGCTCTCTCGACTCGACAAGCGACATAGCAACGTGACGAGCCCCGATCAACTCATGAGGTCGAGTAGCGTGTGGCACGGCGTGGCTCATTCAGACTTCTTCTCGGCTGACTGGCGCTCCGTGGGCACGATGTTTGTGCTCGCCGCGCTCACACTGCCGCACCCCTTTGCGATTGTCGAGAGTGGCAACTTTTGCGGAGGTGTAACGGGGTACTTTGCGATCCTCAAGCGCGCGCTTTGCCCGTCTTGCCAATACCTCTCGCTCGATCCTGGCGGCTACCGGCGCAAGCGGCACGTCAAATTCACGTGCAATCGGCTCTCGCTGGAGTGGCTCGGGCTGAGTGAGCACGTCCGTTTTGTGGACGAGCCCAGCCCGGCCCTCGAGTTGGAGCAGCCTGTCGGCTTTGTGTACTATGATGGCGGGAAGGTGCGCTTCTGCAACGCACCTCTGCAGGCGTACCTCGAGGACAAGAGCATGGTGGGGGCACTCATTGGACTGGACGACGTTTGGCAGGCAGGCGCCATGCCCCACGCCATGGGGCACCACGGCCAAATCATGTTTGTCCACGAGATGGTGCAGAGCGGCGACTGGACGCCCCTCCTGCTGCCAGCCGCCTCGAAGAGCGGGGGCGTGCGTGCCGCCTTGTACGAGGACGTGGTACGCGAGATGCAGCGCTACGGGGCCGCCCCGGACACGCTATCGAGCACCGCAGCGCTCTTCCCCGAGAACTCCAAGCAGGCGCTCCTGGTCAAGCGACGCTCGCGCTTTGGCGCGGGCGCCGCCGGCGCTGCCGAGGACGTGCTCGACGGGTTACGCATCGCGCTCGTGCAGCGAGGTGGACCGGAGCTGGCGGTGCACTGGATCCCGCTGCCAAGCGCCACAAGTTAGCCCTCGGTTAGCCCCAAACAAAAGTGCACCTGTACAAAAGCCTCGTGGTGCGCGCGCGCTGCGGAGCGGACGGGATGTCCACAGCCTGTGCATCCATGCCCAATTAAATGTGAATGTGTGCTGAACTTTGTATGAACCAGAATAATGACGAAACTCGAAGTTGCGTCTGAAATCATCGTGGGGAACACAGTAATCTCATCAAGGCATTAAAAGGCACAATGCACGCCGGCCTCCTCCTGAGTGTCCCAGCCCTCCTGAAAACGGCTCCGAGCGCGCTTCCGTTGCGGGTTTCAAGTCTGACTGTGCGCGCAAGCCCACGGCTCCTGGGTGGCGACGCCGCCGATGCAGCTGAGCTGGCGGCGCTCCTCGAGGGCATCAGCACGTCGGTAAGAGCCTTTGAGGCCGAGGAGATGGCCACCCGTGCTTCAGCAGACGCCAGCTCGTGGGTGAGTGTGGCCGAGCCTGGCGCCGTTCTGGCTGCCACTGCGGCTGTTGTTGTGGTTGGAGCTATGTTTTCCGCCGCCCAGCAACGTAGTAAGCCATTGCCGGCAAGAACGGTCGTGGCTGTGCAAGATCCGAGCAAGGGTGCTTCATCACCAGCGGGACGGCCTGGTTCACCGGTCACATCGTGCGCGCTTCTCATGCTGGGCGCGCTTTTCGGTTTCGGCATCAGTGGCATAGTGTCCGCAAACGTGAACACGGCCGCAAGCAGCCAGCCGACTACGAATGGTCTTGCGTCGTTGGTGCTCGCTTCTCCACTGGCGCCCGCTACAACGTCGGTAGCCCTCCAAGATAACTTCCTGTCGAGTGTCCCGCACGAAACGATCGCATGCGCCGCCGTGCTCGCGATCCTCGTTGGCGCTGCAAAACTTGCTGGGAGCTCGACCGATCCAGAACCAGATGCAGTCTATGCAGAGCACGACGTCGACTTGAGCGAGGGGTCCGTCGCAGTCAGCTCAGCTGACGGCGTCTTCACGGCGCTGGCCGCCAACGTCTCCGAATGGCCGGTAGCCCTGGCCACCGCCGACTTCGACACGATCTACTTCGCCGTGCCTGACGCAACGGCTGTTGCCGACGTCGGCGCGGCAGCAGAGGCGCCGAGTTTCGCAGCCCTTGCGGCCGTCGATGCCGCCGAGATCGCGGAGCTCCGTTCGCAGCTGCTCGTGGCTGAGGGCCTCGAGGAGCGTGCGCGTGAGGCGGAGGCGCGGGCGGCTACACTCGCCCACGAGCTGGCGTATGTGCGCGCGTCGCTCAAGCAGGCGAGGGACGACGCGCGCGCTGCAGAGCAGCGTGCGGCCGCAGTACAGCAAGCTCACGCGAGTGTGAGTGAGCTCTGTCGTGCATTGGGCGTCGCCATCCTAGTCGCGAGCCAGAGGCGAGCCACCAGCGCGCGTGAAGTGCTCACCTCTCAGCTTGCCCCCGCCGCCGCCATTTCTATCGAGTGTGCACGCCGCGTGCGTGTCGCACTTGAGGCCGTGCCCGAAGCGGCCTTGTCGACACTCTCGATGACTGGCGCACACGCGCGCAGTCTCGCCATCGATCCATCGTCAACAGCGTTGCAGCTGCAGCGAGCTGCGGTGTTGCACACGGCGCTGCTGCGTGCGCAATTCCTGGCGATCGCACGCGAGCTTTCAAGCTCTGTGCCGACGCTCCTTGCCAATGTCACCGCAGCCGCTGCACCGGCCGCAGTGGTTGCCCTCCAAAGAGCGAACGCGGCGTTGGAGCGGAGCGTGAGCGTGGCGCACGTGGCGAGCGGGTTGGCCACAAGCCGCGTGGCGCTGCTCGTTGAGGACGCGGAAGTGGCCGCACAGCAGCTTCGGCGTGCGGCCAAGAAACAGGCCACAAAGACGCGGCGCTTGCTTCGCGTGTACATGGCAGTCGTTCGCGCGCGTGGACAGATGGCAGCTGAACAACTGGCAGTTGAGGCACCTCTACCCCCCGAGCTCAAGGGCTTGGTGGCTCGACTGGTGGCGAGTCTCGGCGCCGTCTCGAGCACTGTCTCGAGCCGCCTCGCGGCGCTCGGCAGCACTGAGCTCTCTCCACCGAGGCTCCCTCGCCTAGCTTCCGTCTCTCGAGCGACGCTGCTGTTGCCACCGTCGCTGCACCTGCCCTCGTTCGCGCCGCTCCTGTCGCTGCCTGCGCTACGCGCCATGCCGGGCGCGCTCGGCTCGAGCCGCGCGCTTGCCGTCGCCGCAGCCGCCCGCTGCTTGCACCTGTGCGCGGAGATGCTCGAACGCGCATGTCGTCACGTGTTTGGCCGTGCTACGTCAGCTGGCCGAGCCGTAAGCGATGCGTCAGAGGAGGTGGCTTATGCGCTCGCCGTGGCACTCCTCGTGGTCACGGACGAGCTGCCGCGCGCCATCACGCAGTCTGCCACCTCGGCACGGCGGTGGCTCATGCCTGTCCCGGCTCCCAATTCCTAGCTCAATTCCTGGTGAAGAGGCAACGTCCCCATAACGAAGCACAGCCACGTCCAGCCACATCTTCTCCCGCAAGGCCAAGAGGCAGCGGCCGTGGCCGCAGTGGGCGGGAGATGTCACGAGATGAAGATCGGCGTATCGGTTACGGATCGGTGCGTAGGAGCTGGGGCCCGGACGGGCCCACACGGGACCCCGCCACCGCGCGTCGCGTGTCCTTTGGCCGTGGCACACGCCTGGCGGCCTGGGTCGGGTTAGCGGTTACGTCAGGAGCGTACGTCCGCGGTCTATCCGCGGGGACCGGTACGCGCACGTTCTCGTGCGCTCCGGTCGGTTGAGTTCTGTAGACGCGTCGGTGTACTAAGCCGAGCTGTAACGTAAGTCGTAAGTGTGTTACCCGCGCTCGAGCGGCGCGGGTGTTCCCGTCGGCGAGTTGTCGGCCCCGGTGCGGGTGCGCCGAGCAGCGGTTTCGCGGCGGTTCGCGCGCGCGTCGTCGCCCGGGCCGGCGCGTTGCTGTTGCGCGTTGGGCGTTGGGGGCCGGGCCCGGACGCAGTGTCGAGTGTTTGCCTGATGTGACAGTGCGAGCGTTTTGGTGGATGGTTGTGCTTGTGGAATCGAGCCCAAGGTCGCTCACGCCGCACAGGAGCCACGAGAGACCCGCGCACCCGCTCGGCTCCTCGCCATGCGGTTCTTCGCGCGACCCCCCACAGCCGACACGCACGTCCGATCGCTCGTGGCCAGCAGGATGGGAGTGGGCGGCGGAGCCCCCCCCGCACACACGGATGGCTCGCACACAAGACGCATGCTACTCGCATTTCAGACGCCATGGTCACCTCCGCGTCGCGATACGCGGAACAAGAAGCCGCCAATGAGGATGAGCACCGTCTGGATCATCACGGACACACCTCCCCAGTGGTAGTACTGGGGGCCGAGTTGCAGGTCAAGCACGAGGATCCATATGGCGGCACCCAGACCGCAGAACATGAGCACGAAGGACGTGGTAACCCACACGCGCGCTTTGCACGCGAGGCCGGAGTCGAAGTCCTCTGTCACAGCATCCCAGTTGATGATGTTCAGGGCGATGAGCCCGACCGTGGAGAGAATGCCTGGCGTCCAGTAGGCACCGCTCTGCAGTCCAGGAGGTGCTAAGTAGTCGGCACCGCGCGACGCATTCGTGCAGCCATTAGGGTTGAAGTGGTTGCCCCAGTGGACGCAGTCGGCTGCGGCTTGCACGAGTCCATCGATAAAGATGTACCAGCCGACGGCCACTATGATGCCGCTGGCGAGCGAGCCCAGCGAAGCGCACTTGGCGGCAGCGTCGTCGTCCTGCGCGAGAATAAGGGAGCGTGTCAGTGCAGGTTGCGGCTGTGCGTGTGTTTAGTGCCAAGCAGCTTGCCATTGTTCTTCGCAAGTTGGTGTGAATAGGCTGTGAACGGATTTGGTCCTCTGGAAGGAGGGCCCTGCGGCCCTGGCAGCTATTTGGGAGCGAATCCGCGCACACGAGGCCGCCAACGAGCTGAGTTGCCAGCCAACCTGGCTCTCTGGAAGGGGCTGGAACTACAAGGTCGAGCAAGGACGGCACCGCGGCGGGTACATGTAACGTGGCCACGGCTGCTAAATGGAATGTGTCAAGCTCACGACGGCATGCCCGTTGCGGAGGCGACGGGATGATGCCGCCCATGCCTCCGACGCCCAAGGGCCGACGCCGCCGTTGCCCCAGCTGCCACACCCCATGCTGGCGTTGCCCCGCCCGGCAACCGAAACATGGGGCCGTTGTGGCCCGGGATGACACGACTCTCACCGTTGAAGAGTTTGAGTCTGGAGAGCTCATCGTGCTAAATATAGCTGCAACTGCTCTGGCCTGGGGACACCACCCTTTCAATCTGAAATCAGCAAACGCAAAGAAGGCCATCGCTCAAAACTGTGAGCCGCCAAGGCTCCAGCGCTCCACACCGAAGTGAAGTCGGTGGGGGACAGTGTGCACGACACCGTCAGCCAGCACGAGAGGCTTATCGAGAACCTATTCCAGGGAGAGAAGAGCGACTACGTGTGCTGCCTCGAGTGTGGAAACGTCACGAACACCGACGCTGTTTTATTCAGGATTTCCAAGATAGTACACGCTTTCCCTTCCGACGGGCCTGCTCGCACCAGCACGGACGGTCCCGATGCCGTCATGGACGTGCGTGAAGCGCTACGCCAAATCCTGACTCCGGAGCAGCTGCGTGACCGCGATCACTGCGCTCACTGCAAATGTTGGACGAGCGCGGAACGCGGCATGTTAGGCATGCAGACCTCAGGATCCTTGTACCGCCGATCCTCACTCAGTCACTCACAGAATGTCAGAATTGCATCAGCATCTCCTCAGCAGCCCTGCTTTCTATCCTTCACCTCTTCACAAAATCCCCCCCCCCCCCCCCCCCCCCCCC
>JWZX01003001.1:0-67187 GCA_001275005.1 Chrysochromulina tobinii
GGCGGTGGCGGGAGGTGGTGGCGGTGAGGTGGCGGCGAAAAGGGCGGCGGAGTTGAGGGTGGTGGCGGTGAGGGTGGTGGTGGCAAGGGTGGTGGAGGAGAAGTTGGCGGTGGTGGTGAGGGTGGCGGCGGTGAGGGTGGCGGTGCCCAGGGTGGTGGCGGTGAGGGTGGCGGTGCCCAGGGTGGTGGCAGTGTGGGCGGTGGCGGAGAGGGTAGTGGAGGTGGGGGTGGCGGCGGCGGCGCTGGCGGCGCGGGCAATGGAGGCAAAGGTAACGGTGGTAGTAGTGGCAGATCAACTGGCGGTGCTGCGATCTCTGACAGCATCCGAGAGGGCATAGCGCTTGCTTGACTTCGAAATACCTCTGAATGGTGCACCGGCATAACGAGGGCAGATGCCATCGGCATCGGCATCGGAGGAGCAGCGACGCGGAGCATCTTTCGGAATACCGCGCGTATCGAGAAAAGTTTTGGTCCTGGACCAAGTTTTAAAGTTGTAGCTGTGAACGTAGGTGTCGGTTGTGAACTCAACGTGAAGGACGCCTATCCATCATGGGACAGTCATGGAACCAGTCTGGGGGAGAGCCCTGAGTTTGTGGGGATCTCTCCGCCCCCAAACGGCCGAATTAGTTTTGTGTAGTTAGTAGTTTGATGAACCGCGCAATCACAAACCGAAGTCGTGTGTACTCTCCCCAGAGAGGCACAATTGGCAGGTCCCGGATCCCGGTGAGCGTGTGAGTGTGGGTGTGGGTGTGTGGCCCCCGCGCCGGGATGCTGGAAATAGCGCAACGTATACGCGCTTGCTTATACACTCGAGAGAGGAGAGGGCCGGGCGTGAAGTCGAGGCTCAGTCCGCAGTCACGCGAGGCCCCAATCGCTACGCAACCAGTCTTTCGGCCACGGTGGAGCGCTCGTCGAACCGAGAGAGGAGCACCTCCAAGGTGATCACAGAAGGCCGGGATCGAGGTCGGCCATCCCCAATACGACGATCACGAAACCGTGTGCTCATGTCCATGCTCCTTGCCGTCTGCATGGTCGTGCCCGCAATCCGCGTGGCTGTGGCCGCACCCCTCGCTATGCTCGTGGCCGCCGTGCTCGTGCGCGTGCTCATTGCGGATGGCATCCGCGTCGTCGCTCCCATGGCCGCGATGCTCGTGAACGTGCTTCTTGCTCGTGAACGAGCTAAATGGGACGGAAGCTTTCCGGACCTTCCTCTCCGCGTCGACGTGACCGTGGCAACGACTGTGATCGTGGACGTGACTGTGTCCGCCCTGCATAGGCTCCCACGCTGTGAATGGTCCGCCCTGCATAGGCTCCCACGCTGTGAATGGGTCGGGCAGGGCCAACCAGCTCTTCTCGCCGCCCGCCATCTCTTCCTCGGTAAGCAGGCATGCCTCCATCTGCGCCCTTGCCGCCTCGCGGATGATCTCGTCTGCGAACTTGCCGATGCACAACATCTCGGATCGCCGATCGCCGTGCATCGTGTCCCAAGTGTGAGAGCCCGTCGGATCTCGTTCGGCCGCCATCAGATCCTTTTGGATCTTCATCACGAGCTCTTGGGACCACTGCTTGCGCGGGATCGCGGCCACCCACGGCGGCCCAGCCACACAAGTAAAGATCGTGCCAGCCACTTGGATGATCGCTCGTTGCTTTGGCCGGGTAGGCAGCCATGCGAAGCCCTTGAGGCGCAGCAACCCAGCAAGTGCACCTTCGCGGGGTCGGCTGCCTAGGGCCGCATTCAACCGCTCTGGATGGAAGGGCCGCTTCGCACGGAAGATGAAGGATGTGACGCCGTACTCCATCGACTCGGACGTGTGCTCCCCTACACGCGCCTCTACCAGCCATTGAGAGTGCTGCTCAGCCTTGTCGAGTTTGAACCGCCCTTTGGCGAGCAGCGTGGCAGGATCGAGCACGCTGTGCCTCGTGCAGATGATCTCGGCATCGGGGTTGACCCGACGCAGGAACGCTTGGACCGCGCCGCGCTGCTCCTCACTGATGAGATCGCACTTGTTGATCGTGATCAAGTCCGCAAACTCGATCTGGTCGCAAAGGAGGTGCGCGACCGTGCGTTGATCTCCTTCAACGTCTTGCCAGCCCCGGTCGACAAGCGTATCCATCGAGTTGAGCTGCTCGAAGATGCTCGCCCCGTCCACCACGGTCACGAGATTGTGAAGGCTTGCCACGTCATTCAAGCTAACGGCCGTCGCTTTGTCGCGGAAGGTGAAGGTCTCGGCGACGGGTAGGGGCTCCGAAATCCCAGAGGACTCGACGATGCAGTGATCAAAGCGCTGCTCGAGCGCGAGAGACGAGAGGGACGAGAGCAGGTCCTCGCGCAGCGTGCAGCAGATGCAGCCGTTCGTGAGCTCGACCAGCTTCTCCTCCATCTGCAGCATCCCACCGTTGCGCGCAAGCTCCGCGTCGACGTTGACCGCGGCCAAGTCGTTGACGATGATGGCGATCCGGTAGCCGGCTCGGTTGTTGAGCATGTGGTTGAGCAGAGTCGTCTTGCCTGCGCCGAGAAACCCCGAGAGCACCGTCACCGGCATCGGGCCGGTGCCGCCCGCCTTGCGTATCTTGGTCGCCGCGTCGAACACCACCGCGTACGGACTTGGCTTGGCGTCGTTCGGTTGTGCCGCGACAATGTGACGCCACACGAAGAGGATGGCGGCGGGGCTAGCGGTCGCCTTGAGATTCGCCGGCTTGATCATGCCGCTAGCCAAGCCATCGGGCAAAGACACGAGCACTTCGAGACGCTCAGGGTCGGTCGGAGACTTGCCGGCTATCCTGCCGACGAGATTGTTGAAGGCTTTGCCAGCCTCCGAAATCAAGCCTGTGATCTCCGCGCACATGCCAGCCTTCCACTCCGAAATATGCGAAGCGGCATTCGGCACGACATGGTCCCTCCAAACACGTCCAAAGTCCGATTCCTTAGTGCACACGCCGTCGCGCACGAGCTTCGCCGTGAGCAGGTGGCCGAGTAGCGTCAACTCGATGGCGCGCGCACGTGCGGGTTCGGATGTGATCGAGACCAGCGCCTGTGCCGTCATGCGCACCATGATAGTCGATTGCGCTCGCACGCGCTCGCGGCGGCCTGCTCGTGTGTGCGTGGCGACTAGAAGTTCGGAACTTGACGAACATGGAAAGTGGTACAACACTTTGCAGCCGTCCGGTCTCCATCGGTAGGGCCATCGCCGCTCAAATTCACGGATCGCTTCACAGACTTGACGACAGGAGGTGTGATCAGGAATTGTTCGCATGGCTGATGACAATGGGACCGGCTTCGTCCGAGCCCGTCTCATGGAACTCTTCCCCCCCAATGCTCGTACGGGCCCAGATGAGCCGGCCATCAAGAAGCTCGAGGACCTGTGCCGGCGAAAGAGGAGCGCCGCCGTGTGCGTGCTCGATGAGCTGGCCATAAACTTGGGTGTCAACGGCCCTGCCCAAGGTGCTGAGGCCATCCGCGCAGATGGCGAGGAATGGCGCATGGAACCGAACGGTGTGGCGCAGCCTCCATTCCAGCCCTCATCTGCTCTTATGAGCATCGTGAAACGCTGGAACGAGCACCTAGACGGTCGGCGCCCATGCCCAGGCCGTGACATAGCTGGGAGCAAGCGAATGGCTCGTGCAGATACCCGATACGACTGGCGGCCGCCGCCCGCGCAACGGAACCAGGAGCTGCCCGACAGTTTTGCTCAGCAGCCGGTTCAACAGCCACAGCAGCCGCCGCAGCCACCGCACGGACCTCAGCCAGTCTTGCGCTGCCCGAATGAAACGGCCGACGATGCCGTTGCTGTCATCGTACAGAAGGCCAAGTTTGACCTGCGATTTCGGCTCTATGCAGCCGGTGCGCTCGAGCACTTCCGTGGGCGGCCTGACGAGCTTCAGGAGCTCATTAACGAAATCGAGGCTGCCGGAGAGAATGCGGACGCCAAGAACGCAATCTGTGCGCGCCGTGGCCTGAGCCTTGGATACTTCATGCCGGCGGCGCACTGCACCGTCATCTACCAGGTAATAGTCACCAAGAACGGCGACGTGCGCTATGACCTGCCCACGGAGACGGGCACTGCGATCGCCCACCGTCGGCTGGGTTGCCACCTGCTTCGGGTCCGCTTTGAGCGGCTCGCATCGAACGCGCTGCACGAGGACAAGGAGCGCTGGGAGCAGATGCGCCAGCAAGTCATCAGCGTCGGAACAGATCAGAGCGGCATACGCAGCGTGGCAGGCGATCGGCTGTACCTCCATTTCTGCCACAAGGACGCTGAAAAGCCAGAGGCGCAGCTTTGGTTTGTGTCGGTGCCTGCGACGCACCGCGAGCTCAAAAAGCAGGCGGTCTGGGTGCACCAAATGCAACAGCTGCTGCTTGACACGCTGGGCACGACAGATGGCCGCACCTCGAGCCTGAGCATCTCAAAGCTCAACGCTCGGCTCTGCCTGGCCTTCTCCACTGCTGTGACGGTGCCCGGATGCGCTCCGACAGAGGAGGCGGTGCTCGATCTGCGTGATGACTCCGGTCGGAGTCAATGGCAAGATTTAGCAGCACTTGAGCCGATGCCGGCCGGCAAAGTGAAGCTCGTCATCATGAACGACATCCGCGTGATCGCCGCAGATGGCTCGCAGGGGCCAGTCATGACAGACGGGGCCGGTCTGATCTCGCGCAACCTCGCTGAGCAAATGCCGCTGTGCTTGAGTGGGCGTCTGGTCACCCGCAAAGCTCTGGGCGCTCCGCTGCTGGCGCAGGTGCGTGTGTGGCATCGTGGCTATGTGGTCAAGGGGATGCTCATGACTGACTCCACACTGCCTGATGGCTATGTCGTCGTGCGCGAGTCAATGGTCAAAGTGTTTGCTCGACCCGGCGGCGAAGCCACGCTGGACGCGGACAAGGTTCCAAAACGCCTGCCCAGGGGTGACAAATATTGGGAGCGCTCGGCATTTGAGGTGCTACGCACTTCCAACGGTGCGCCGAGCGGCAAGATGAACCCTCAGCTCGTTCCTCTCCTCGAGCACGCAAGCGGACCGAGAGGCAGCGAGGGGCGCACGACAATGGTGGGGCTCCTCCTCTCGCTCGCCGAGGAGAACAAGCGCCGCGTCTGCCAGATCGATTCGGAGGAGCTGAGTGGGCCGCAGCTGCGCAGTCTGCTGCTCGATTTTGGCTTAGGTGAGACCTCGGTCGCGTCCTACATGCTGCTCGCCGGCTTCCATCCGCGTAAGGAGCCATATCTGCGGCGCAAGATCGCGGCCGTTCAAAAGGCGCAGCTGGAGCAGATCGCATCGGGCAAGTTCAAGCTGCCCGGCTCGCTCTACCTCACGGGCGTGCCTGACCCGACCAGCACGGTGCCGGTGGGCAAGGTCGTCGTCATCGAGGGCGGCAAGTTCTGCGTCGAGCAGCTTCTGATCTATCGATCCCCAGGGACCCATCCAGGGGATGTGCGCCGGACTCAGAGTGTCATGCCCCCTCAGCCCCTGCTGGCATGCCTGGAGCATGTGGCGGCCGAGCTGCAGAATGCGATCATCTTCTCGGTCCAGGGCGAGCGGGCTCTGGCGGATATGCTCTCCGGCGGCGATTATGACGGCGACGAGTTCGTCGTGATGCGTGCCTCGGACAAAATTGACACCGGTGTCGCCGGCATGGCGCCACTCAGCCTCGTCGATGCTTTCCAAAACGAGAGTCCGCCATGGGTGCAGCCGCCTAAGGAGGGCGGCGGCCGTGGCCCACCGTCCCAGGTGACAGATGACCACCAGCAGACATGCACCGAACTCGCGCGCCACTATTTCGACTGCGACGCGGCTGGCGGCCTCATTGGGCAGGCAGCCAACAGCATCCAGATGGCTCAGGAGTATTGGGGATGCAGCTCCTGGATCACATGCCAGCTCATCGACCTGTACAACACGGCGCTCGACGCGGCCAAGCAGGGCATGCGAAAAGCCTTCTCGGAGGCCATTCGAGAGGAACTCAACAAGATGGAGCAGACTGTTGGTCTTCCGTGCTTCATGGTCGTCAAGGCGTCAGAGCACCGCCGAGTCCAGCCCGACGGTTCGTCGAATTCAGCTCTGGGCAGGCTGTGGTGTAAACGAAGGCAGCTGCGACTGTCGCCAGAGGAGGACGCACCCGGTGGGGGATGCGACACCGATCTCGATTTTGGGCTGCTTCACTGCCACATCTGTGGGCTTGAGTGTGGTGCAGAGGAGCTCAGGATGCATGTACGCTGCTGCCGCCAGCTCCACGAGCTCAGGTATCCGGGGCAGCCGCTGCCGTCGGAGCCGCTGCCGTCAGAGCCGCGTCGCTGCGAATGGGGCCCTGTGCGCATCCGCTTCTATGACAAGTGGAGAGATTTGATTGCCCTCGCCATCAGTGAGCTGAGTAGCCTGTGGCAGCGCAGCCTAGGACGCACGACCTCGGCGGGCGCACGCCAAAAGTATGACGCAGCGTTTGCGCATGCAAAGCTTGCCCTCTTTGACCGGTACCGGCAGCATCTGCTAGAAAGCTACGACGAAGGCGAGCGGGAGCGGCCTGCGCATGTGCTGCTCTGTGAGGCCTCGCATGTGTATCTGGCTGCGTATGGCTTCCAAGGCAACGAGCAGGCCTGCCACCAGGCCCGTGAGCTCGCGTGGCAGATTGCGGGCTCTTATCTCGTGCTGATCAAGTTTATGCGAGAGCAGCACGATGTGCGTCCTGGGATGGCACCGCGCGGGCTTGTTGCGGCTGCGCAGCTGCCACGGATCCTTGCGCGGCGTGGGAATCTTCTGCACGACCTGGATGGCGAGCTGGCCGCTGAGGGTCTTGCCGTGGTGGAAGCAGGTGATGGTGGGAGCATCGAGGATGGCGAGGAGCTCGTCAGCACGCCGTGGAGCCGGTGTGCGTGATTCAAATTCAGCGTGTGTTCCCCCGAGCGGAGGATCGTAGGATGCCGACCAGGATGACGAGCAGGTTGACGTGGAGGAGTGAGAGTTGAAGGCCAGGGGCCAGTAGTGGCGAGTGTGTAATCTGAGAACCCTTAGGAGACCGCACAGTGTTACCATTCGAATCGCCGTGTGCATATTATGAAGGTCGAAGGGACTCTTCCAGATCTTCAGATCAGGCTCTGCAAACCTCACCATTCACGCCGAGTTCTGCGCACGAGTTCATTCACGCCCTTTCTTCACGGTCAGGCGCATGGCCGCTTGTGGCCTCGTGGCGCTCAAACTTGGCGGCATTGCTGGGTGCGACGGCGGTTCTGCGGCCTCCTCTGCAGCTGTGAGCGCCGAGGATGCAACGATCGCAGCGCTCAAGGCAGTGCTCGCAGCCAACGAGGCCAGGTCCAAGTGCGCAGTCAGCACATTCTCGAGCAGCGAGGATGAAGGCGATGATGATGGTGGTGATGATCGCAGCTCCGGCAATGTGAACAGCCAGCTGGCTCTCGCCACACCAGCGGTTGGTCTGAGGCTGAATCTGGGCGGTCTCGGCGTAGGCAAGCTCAACCTGAGTGCGCTGCAGCGCGAGGAGGTCGATGACGAGGCTCCGGCTGCCGTCCCAATGACTCCCAAGGAGACCTTCTTGAACACCGCGCTTGGCGCGCCGCCGCCGCCGCCGCCGCTGTCCGAGGCACCGCCACCGCCCTCTGCCGCTGCTGCTGCGCCGGGGCCCAGCCACGCCGCCGCCGCCACCGCCCTCTGCCACGCCGTCGTTCCCACGGGCGGCAGCGCAGCGGCGGCGCCTGTCCTCGGGTTGCACACGCGGCCCCTCGGGGTGCACTACGGCCGTGTGCTCCTCGAGGAGCTCGCGAAATTGCCGCCGCTCGCTGTGCTCCCGTCGGCGACCTCGACCGCCGCGGCCTCGGCAGCCCTGCGTAGCGCACTGACGATGTCTGAGACGATCACCGACCTCGCGAGCCGATGCTTCGATCTCCAAGCACGAGATCCCGTACCTGAGGGCTCCAAGCACGTCTCCAAGCACGTCTCCAAGCACGACTCGGAGCTCGAGCGCGCGCCGTCCTTGCGCTCGTCCTTGCGCTCGACCGAGCTCGCTCGCTCGCAATCCATCCGACCGCCTCGCCTGACGGCCCTCGGTGAGTGGCGACAGCACATGCGCTGGTACGGCATGATCGTCGAGCAACAGTCGTGGGAGGCGCCCGATTCCGCGCGCACCACGTACCTGGACGCTCTGCGTAAGCTCGACAACGAGCTGCAGCGCGTGCACCCGACGTTTGACCAGTCCCGCGACACGCCCGCGCCGGGCACGCCGGAGCAGCTGACCTCGCGGCTCGAGCTGCTGCACGAGCTGCACGAGATCGCGATCTCAATCAATCTCGAGCTCCTCTCCCAAGTTCAGCTGCCCGACGAGATGGCGCGCGCGCACCTGCCGTCGCGCGCCGCGCCGCTGCTGCCGCGCACCCTTGCGCGCGAGCTGCGCACCCTCGCGCGCGAGCTGCGCGCCGTGTCGAGCGCCTCCTCGACGGCCCGGCTGCCTACGGGCGCGCTCAGGACGACGCTGGACGCGCTCCTCGATCGCCTCGGTCTCGAGAGGCTTTCCCCACAGCTAGCTGCCGAGCTGCTCGATCGTCTGGAGAGGGCGGCGGAGGTGTGGCAGTGCTCAGCCGATAGGGGGGCCGAGCGCCTCGCGGCCGCTGCTGACCCCCCCTCGGTGGGGGTGGGGGAGAGGCCGCGACGACGCAACGCGAGCACCGATGTGACACTGGTGCGCCCGACACGGCGCTCTCCGGACTCCTCTCTCGACGACCGGCCGGAGCGGCCGCTGCGCACCCCCTCGATTCTGCTCGCGCGCATCTCGCGCGAGCGAGCTCCGGGCGCCGCGACGGGCGCCGCGACGGGCGCCGGGGCAGGCGCCGGGTCGGGCGCCGTGTTGGGCGTCTCCGGCGTCGGCGGGGATGGCCTCGGGGGGGGAGATCTGAGCGCTGGCCGTAGCACTCGACGCTCGCGTTGGTGGAGCCTTCTGGGACGTCTCCATGGACACCCTGACGAACTGCGCGCGGCGAACAAGGCGCTCGTTGCGCGTGCTCTCGCAGTCCGCATCCGCACGCGGCTGCCCTCGCTGCCCCCGACGGGGCTGGAGCGTGCAAAGGTGGCACACACGAGCTCCGTCGCCAATGCGATGCTCGAGGCGTACTCGCGCGCTCTTGCGATCCATTCGCAGTCGGCGGTTCGTCACTACGCTAGGCTGCGCCAGAGTGCGATCCAGGCGGCCGCCGCCGCCGCCGCGACTCTCGCCATCGCGACCCTCAACGCCGCGGCGGCGAGTCCGACCGGCACCGGTACTCCTACCGGTACTCCTACCGGTAGCAGCGCTGTCGTGGGCACCGCAACCTGTAGCACCGACCTGCAGTCCGTCGACAGAGCTGTCGGGGCCGACGACGCCTTCGCGAGCGGCGCGGGTGGCGAGCGAGTACAGGCCGCGGCCAACGGGCACAGCTCACCCGC
The DNA here is from genome assembly GCA_001275005.1 of Chrysochromulina tobinii. Taxonomy (NCBI): domain Eukaryota; phylum Haptophyta; order Prymnesiales; family Chrysochromulinaceae; genus Chrysochromulina; species Chrysochromulina tobinii. The sequence continues at coordinate 9,408 of JWZX01003001.1, forward strand.
CCCAGCTCTGCCCATGGCCATCGCGCCCATCTCGGCGCCTAACTTATCGCCCACCGTCACCAGTGCAGCGGCCGCCGAGACTTTCAGCGGCGGCGGCGGCGCTTTCAAACTGAAGCTGCACCTCCTTGACAAGCCGTTGGCTGACGGCTTGGGCGAGCACGCCCACGACGGCGCGGGCGCGCCCAGCGGCGCGTCGTACGCATCGCTGTCCAGCAGCAGCAGCGGCGGCGGCGGCGGCGGCGGCGGCGCAGCCCCGCGCACAAGCAGCAGCAGGAGCAGCAGCAGCGCAGGTGCACGCGAGGGGCCATCCCGCTCGCCTCTCGAGTCGCCCAAGTCCCCCAAGTCCCATCACATGGGCGACGCCCGCCCCAAATGGCAAGTACGCCCCGACGAGATCAGCTACTTGGAGCGGCTAGGCGCGGGAGCCTACGGCGAGGTGCACCTCGGCGAGTTTCGTCGAAAGGAGGTGGCAATCAAGGTGCTCGTGCACGGCGATCTGCACGAGGACGACTTTTACGAGGAGATGGCCTTGCTCTCGGACCTGCGCCATGAGAACATAGTCCTCTTCATGGGAGCTTGCCTCGCGCCCTCCAAAATGTGCATCCTCTTCGAGCTCTGCGAGCCCGTCAAGCATGCATATGCTCACTACGGCGCCCCGACCTCTTCCCCACAGGTGCATCCTCTTCGAGCTCTGCGAGGCCTCTCTGTACGACCTTCTCTACAGTCCCGAGTCGCCCTATCCCGTGGGCACTCCGCTACCGGTACCCGAATTCGTCAAGCTGCTGCGTGAGGTGGGCGCTCGGGATGGCGCCTTGTTCCCCTCTTGAGTGCCCTCTGAGTGCCTGTGCATGCAGGTGGCGCTTGGGATGGTGTATCTTCATTACTCTGAGTGCCTGTGCATGCAGGTGGCGCTTGGGATGGTGTATCTTCATTCGATGGAGCAGCCGCTGCTCCACTTAGATCTCAAGAGCGCTAACGTGCTCCTCGACAAGAACCGTACCGCTAAGGTGTGTCCCTGATGACCTCTGATGACCTCTGATGGCCTCTGATGACCTCTGATGAGATTCTCGACAAGAATCGTACCGCTAAGGTTTGCGGCTTCAGCACGCGGATAGGTCGCCCTGGTCGACATGCCTCGGCGAAGATTGCCGCAGATTGCCGCCGATTGCTGCTGCGAGTCTGAGCGCCACAGATTGCCGCCGCGTGTGCCCCTGCTGCTCCCTGCTGCAGGTGTGCGACTTTGGCATGTCACACGTGCTCGAGGACGCGGCCTCCGCCGCCGCCGAGACGGGCATGGGCAAAGGCATGGGCTCTCCGCAATGGAGCGCGCCTGAGAAGCTGCGAGGCGGCGCGTATGACGAAACGGCGGACTCGTACTCGTACGGCATCGTGATGTTCGAGGTGCTGAGCCGCTCGCTGCCCTATGCCGGGCGCGACCAGTACGAGCTGATGATCGGTATCATCACGCGCATGCTGCCGCGCCCGGCACTCACCGACGAGCAGGCGCAGCGTTGGCCCCGCCGGCTGCCCAACCTGATGGCTCAATGCATGCGGGAAGAGCCCTCCGAGCGGCCCGACTTCAACGAGGTGCGTGATTGCCGCGGATGACCGCTGATGGCTACTGATTGCCGCTCGCCGTGATGGATTCGCTCGAGGTCGGGGTGCTTGATTGCCGCTGATGACGCCCCCTGAGTGAATGGACCGCTGATTGCGAGTCCAATCATCTTACGTCCTTTGTCCTATGACGAGATCATTCTCCTTACACCTACCAAATTTGGAAATGAGGAGTGGAACAATCGATTAGTCTTTCGGAGGACCTAGGCTCATGCATTCCCTGACCAACTGCCACTCTGAAGGCGCATGCATTCCCTGACCAACTGCCACGCTGATGGCCCTCTGATGGCCCTCTGATGGCCCTCTGATGGCCCTCTGATGGCCCTCTGATGGCCCTCTGATGGCCCTCTGATGGCCCTCTGATGGCCCTCTGATGGCCCTCTTGCATGCCTGCCTGCAGGTGCTCGACACCCTCAACACCCTCTTTGCACGTGACAAGCGCGGCAGCATCGTAGGCAGCGCCTTCGTCTCCGAGGCTGGCGGTGCAGGGTCAGCATCAGCATCAGAATCAGCATCAGCATCAGCATCAGCACCTGCCATATTAGGGTCGACATCAGCACCGGCCTCGGCGGAGCCTCGCAACGCCCCCCGCGATGGCCTCACTGCCACGTCGCCGGTCCTCCTGTATGCATCCACGCCCTCTGTGCGGCTGCCGCGTGCACGCTCAATGGTGGTAGGCAAGCGGCAGGTGGCGGAGCTGCGACACGAGCTCGTCAGCAGCCAGGCGCCATCGTCGCCTGGCACGCCCCCCGCTACGCCCGCCGCCACGCCCGCCGCCACGCCCGCCACGACGCCTTTCGAGGAGGCAACCACGGAGGCAGCCACAGCGCCAGAGCCCATGGCGGCGCCGGCGCGAACGGCGTCGTCGGCTCCTCCGACATACAACCGCCATACAACCGACATACACCCGGGACATACAACCGACATACAACCGTCGTCGGCTCCTCCGCGGCAGCAGCTGCGCATCGAGGTGCCGCAGCACGACCGCGCCAAGGATGGCCAGGCGATCTTCGTGATCGCCTGCCAATGCGATGGGCAACGTTGGACTGTCGTTCGCAAGGAACGCTCCGTCAGCGAGCTGCATGCTGCCCTCCAGCCGCTACTCCACTTTTTGCCCGACCCTCCACTCGAGAAGCGCGGCTGGTTCGGGCGGGGCACGGCGGGGCTGGCCACACAGGCGCAGCGGCTGCAAGAGTATCTGACCGAGCTCACGCGCGATGGGCAGTGGGCATTGGACGATCGGCGCGTGCTGGCGCGGTTCCTCGACGTGCCGCCGCGGTGAAACACATTCGGGCCGACATACATCATACTCATACAACCGCCGGTGAGGCCTTATCTCAGGCTCACACCTGTCCCGGGTGCAAGGCTCCTGATGTACAGTGTAGTGTACGGGCGCGTGCGTCCGGGGCGCGAGCCCGGCCACTGTTGTGCATCTAGAGATTCTTCGGCGCGCAGTCGCGGCCGGAAATCATGCACTACCCTCCCAGAGCCGGTCCGGGACGCGACACGCGCGAGCTGGAGCTCTCCAGACCGCAGACCCGCGCACGCCCGACGGCGACGCCATCGGCCGCGGCGCGCGGGCGGCACACCCCCACCCGCCACTTCCCGCCACCGGCACGCGGCCGACCTCACGTGGTCGCGACCTCGCGAGTCCCGGTGCCGCCGCGGGCTAAGCCACCTACACAGGCGGCTGCGCCTACACCCTGCACGCGATAATTTACACACTATGTGTGTTTGCAGGTGTAAGTTATCACGTTGTATTGCATACTACTCGTCTTTCAACATGTGGGCACCTACTTACACAGACAGCGGCGTGCGCCTATCGTGGAGCGGCGTGGCGGCGTGGGTTGACAAATTCATCGAGACAGAGCTCTGTCCACTTCTCTTCGTCGTTGCGTTTAGGCATCGCGCGCACCTCGTCGTTGTCAGAGTCCAGGTCCGTCGTGGGCAGGTCGAAGTCGTCTGCACGCGAGCAGGCGGTTGCAAGAAACAAGGCGATGAGAAAAAAGCGCAGGCAAAATTGTGTCACGTTCGGTGGAAAGCACGCACCATGGCCGAGAGACTCTGCCCGCCACTCGTCATCGATGAGATCCAGCAAGGCCGGTGGCTGATGAACGTGGGCGATGAAGCGGCCGTCCTGCATCGGTGGCGCGGGATGTGTTTCGACCTGTGTTAGTGCACGACACGCGAACGGAGAGTGTGAATGAGAACAGGCGTGAACACCACTACTTTACTTGACTTGGCCTCAGGGGTTCGGTTTCTCGTGTGTCGATCCTGGGATGGGAAGATGGCTGTGTACGCCGAACGATGGTACGATGCGTTCCACGTGTGGCCCCACGCGCTTGCCACACGTGGCAAGAAAACTAGAACAAACGTGTCCAGAGGCCTATCACCCGTTCGACTGCATCAACCTGGCGGTTTAAGTAATTGAAGTTGAGTCAAGAATGGGGATACAATTGTAAGAGCAGTCGACATTCCAAGTTAGGAAACCGGACGGAACGAACAGACGCTTATAGAAATGACGCCAAGTGACTTGGAACCCTCAAGGACGCCGCAAGTGGGGTCCATCAAGGACTCTCCGGCTCAACCGGAGTCTACGCCGCCGCACGCGCAGGCGGTGGCGGCGGCGGAACCAGCAGACGACACTCCCCAACCGGAGTCTGCGCCGCCGCACGCGCAGGCGGTGGCGGCGGCGGCGCCAGCAGACGACACTCCCCTAGAGAGTACCACCGCGACTGTCGCCACTCCGGCAGCGCGCCGTCCCGGCATGTTCAGGCCAACCTCGCAGCTGCGGTCATATTTGGCCACACTATCCGAAATAGCGTCGTCTCATGAAGCCGCAAAGCAGCGGACCATGCCGGGAGGACAGCTCGTAGCAATGATGCAGGCGCACACGGTCGCAGGAGTGCCGACTATGGAACAGGGCAGAGGCTCGTATGACTCCGTACTAGATGGGCCAGTCTCGCACGACTCCATGGTGATAAATGCAACGACGATGGGAAGTGGAGGCAGCTCTGTTTCGACGAATTTGTCAACCCACGAGCCGGAGATGGCGGCACAGGAGCCGCCGCAAAGGCGATCGACGCTCCAGCAAGGTACGCGAGGTGTACCGGGGCGAAATCGCGATACCCGCGAGTCGTCCTCGCCAATAGATCCCAACGGGCTGCTGGAAGGCGAGGACGCGGCCGAACAGCCTGTGCCGCCATCGCCGCTATTTCATTCTCCGACTCGTGTTCGCGCTGTGGTGACCGTGCGGCACCACCGATTACAAGGGGACATTCTCCGTGAGACGGAGCACACAGAGCATGGTACAGAGCATGCCCCCTTGCCAGTTCGGCCTCACCAATGAACATGACGGTCCTCGGCTTTTTCGACCTCTGCACCGGTGGAAGTGAAAGCTCTTAAGCTCGCGGGCGGCGAGGATTCTTAACGTCGGGCCGCACGCCCCCCGTAAAAAGGCCCGTCACGCTCGACCACGCCAGACGCGCGAACGACGTCGCGTGGAGCGTGGTCGCGGTACATTACATGTACAACTATGTCAAGTGAATAGTAATAAACTTAAAACTAGAGGCGCCGGCCGCCTCTTGGTGGATCTATAACTTTAACTACGCGACCGGGGCTCGGCCCCGCCGGAAAATTCGGGGTTCTTGAGGTTCCCCTTTCCCCGCGCGCCGCGCCTCGCGGCGCCTCGGACGGCGCACGCCCACGCGCCGCTATGTAAGTATGTATGGTTGTATGAAAAGTGGGATGTGGGTTTCGTTTTCAGCATTCGCGATTCGGGTTCCGGTCGCGGGACCGCCTGCGCCGCGCTGCCCGGACAGCCGGACCCGGGCACGGGGCAAGGCGCGAGGCGGTGCCCGGTGGCGCGCTGCGCCGCTGCGGGGTCCGGCGCCGCGGGGTGTACCGGGTTCGCGTATGTGGATTGTGGTTGACGAACAGTTGCGAGAAATAGGCACACTTCCCTATTAATATGCCTGCACACTACCAGGGTGCAGGGGGACACCCTGTCTCGCTACTTGTAGCTCTAGACCCTCTCGGCTCTATCCAAAACCGCGTGCGGCGGATCAAGACCTTGCGGCACGTACATGGACATTGGTCTTCTTATTTATCGTTCGACGTGTATGTGCTCGTGCAGCGCAGCCTCGGACGCGCCGACCGAAATCTTCTTGCGGTCCGTGAGGATGGCAGCCTGAATCGCCGTCCCGTGAGCGACTGCCTCTTCGGGCGACACGTCGCAGTTGAGATCGCGTCCAAAGGTTTCTCTCAGGAGCGCCCGTAGGCGAGCCATTCGGGAGGTACCACCGACCAGCACGAGCTCGTCGACGTCCTCGACGCCCATCTCGACGCGCGCGAGCACGTCGCGCACCGGCTGGAGCGCACGCTGCAGCAACGGCTGCACGAGCGCCTCGAACTGCGCCCTGTCGACCGAGAGAGGTCCGGCCGCTTTGAAGGCTTGAGGCAGATCGATCTGGACGATGCCGGTATCGCCCTCCTCGAAGACCCCAGAGCAGTCCGCCTCGTCGTTGAGCTCGAGCTTCACGCGCTCCGCCTCCTCCCTCAGCGCTCGCAGTGCCTCGGCGTCATTCGTCACATTCAGGGAGCCAGCTGGCATGGCTTTCTCTATACGGTGGATCAGATGCTCGAAGATGATCATATTAAAGTCCTGGCCGCCCAGCCGGTTGTCGCCCGCGGCGGCGATGACTTCGAAGATGCCATTGTTCAGGTTGAGCAGCGACACGTCCAGCGTGCCGCCGCCGATGTCGTACACCATCACCGTGTTAACCATCGAGTTCGTGTGCAACCCATAGGCCATCGCCGCCGCGGTGGGCTCATGGATGGTGCGGAGAACGTTGAAGCCGGCGTTGATAGCCGCCTGCTTGGTCGCATTGATCTGCTTCGCGTTGAAGCCCACCGGCACCGCCAGCACCGCGTTGGCCACCGTACGGCCCACGTATGCCTCTGCGGCCATCCTGAGCTCGTGAACGATGAGCGTGCCAACGTCCTCGGGCGCAAGGCGCAGCCGCTGGCCGCCCGCCTGGAGCTCCAGGTGCGGCTCGAGCTGCGATCGCAAAATGCTCAGCCCCGGTACGAGCGCAAACGGTAGCCCGCGCCCCTCGCGCTCGACCACCTCGCGCGCGTACCGCTTGCCGATGAAGCGCTTGGCGTCATACACAAGCGTGCCCGGAGCGACGGCCGCGGTTGCGCGCGCGCCCTCTCCAACGACTAGGGGCGCCGAGCCGTCTGCCGGCTGGAAGATGACCGACGGCGTGATCGAGCTCTTTGCGCGATTGTTGATCACTGTGACGTCGCCATCCTCAAACACTGCGATGCATGAAAAGGTGGTGCCGAGGTCGATGCCCACGCACGTGACCGGCGGGCTCGGTATCATCTGCTGGATCGCCGCTGCGAAGAGCACGGCCAGCACGCCGAGGAAGATGAAGGCCTCGGAGGATGAGTCCATTGGCATGACTCCTGGGCTGGAGCGCCGAGGCCGTGCGGCTGGCCGACGAAGAAAGATGGCTCCGCCACGCACACACCCCGAGGCGCGTGAACGAGAGATCTGGCGAGGTTCGACCTCAAGCACGAAGAGAGATACTTGGAGAGAGTGCTCCTGAAGAACTGAGGCCGCGGGGCCGAACGCGCGCGGCTAGCGCGCGGCGAGGGCCAAGGAGGATAATAACCTCCGGGGCCGAGGGAGAGGAAATACGGAATGGCGACAATCTCTGCGATCAGGACACGGGTTTGCAAGCATTTTAACGATTAACCCCAACACAATAGTCGTACATGTACACAGACTGCTCTCATTGCAGCATCCCGCAATCGACATAGCAGTCTGACAGACCCGCGCCCCGGACGCCGGAGCCGGTACCCCGAGCATCTTTCACTGATGGCTTCATTGTACTCATTGATCGCGGAGCCAGGTGCCACCCATGGAGCGATGGGGGGCGCATTTAGCAGGCATCCTCTCGCTGCTCTCGTTGCTGATGCTGCGTTGATGCTGCCTCCAATACGGTACCATGCTGCGGTACTGCTGCTTCCAAAGGCACTCAGAAAGGCACTCACCCGGTGGTGGTGCACAGACGGCCTCTCGAGCACAACAGCGGCAGGTGCCATCGGCCCGACCTTCACATATATGTATATAGGCTCTCAACTTCACACTGCGCATGGATCCACCCGAGGCCACGCCCGGTAGCCCGATCCATGCGCGCATTGGCACTGGAACCGCGCCCTAGGCGACGCGTCAGGGCACTTAACGGCTGGCCGCATGGGCCGCACACGCTTCGGTCATCGAGCGCATGGCCACGTCCTCGAGCCACTGGAGGTCCATGGTCTGGTGAGCCTCGCAGATGAACCATGGCTCGCGAGAGTCCGGCTCGAGCATCACGCCGTACTTGATCAGGTTCCATGCGAATTTGCCGTAGAGCTCGTACTCCTCCTTCCGCCAATCACGGTAGTTCTGCGGGACATCCTTTGCGAAATGAATGCCAAACATGGCAGGTGGGCCGGAGAATGTGTGCTGAACATTGTGCGCGTCGAAGACACGGCCGAGCACGGCCATGATGTCAGTGCCAACACGGTCGCAGGTGGCGAGGGCATCCGTACTCTCAAGAATGTCGAGCGTCGCGTGGGCCGCGGAGATGGCGATCATATTCGCGGTGAACGTGCCTCCGTGCACGACCCCTCCCTTGAACGAGCCGATCACATCCATCACATCCTTCCGTCCGCCAAAGCACGCAACGGGATACCCATTGCCCATCGCTTTCGCATAGGTCGTCAGATCGGCATAGATGCCGTACAGCTCCTGTGCACCTCCTTTGGCGACGCGAAAGCCGCACTTGACCTCATCGAAGATGAGCATGGTGCCATGCTTCGTGCACAAGTCCCGGAGGTGTTGCAACCACTCCTTAGTAGCAGCAATCGAGCCCGCGTTGCCAATAATCGGTTCAATCATCACGGCGGCAGTCAGATGGCCATACTGATGAAAGTACTCATCGAGCATCTGAAAGTTGTTGAGCGAGAGGAGGGTCAGTCCCGTGGGGTTGCAGCACACCGCCGTATTCGGGCGCTGGCCCGCCCCAAACGGGATCACCTCCGGGGTCGTATCCGAGCGCATGTTCCACCCCTCAAGGTTGGCCTTCCACATGACCTCGTCCTGCAGGCCGTGGAAACCGCCCTCGACGATGGCCACCTTGGTCCGGCCCGTGAAGCCGCGGGCGGTGCGGACGGCGCCCATCACTGCTTCGGTGCCCGAGTTGGCGAAGCGCATCTTCTCGATCTGCGGGCACAAGCGCTTGACCTGCTTGATGACCTCGGCGTCCAACGCCGTCGAGAAGCCGGAGATTACACCTCGGTTTGTGATCTGTGAGCAAGCATCGAGCGATGGTCAACCTCATCATGATCTAGCAAGCACCGAGCGATGGTCAACCTCATGATGTGCGCACCTCGTCGCACACGGCACGGTCGACGCGCTCGTCGCAGTAGCCCAGAATGATCGGGCCGTATCCCAGACGGAAGTCTGTGAACTCCTTGCCGTCAACGTCCGTCAGGACGCAGCCCTTGCTTTTGCTGACAAAGACCGTTGCCTCATCACCCCAATACCTGTAATTCTCTGCGACACCCTGCGGCATGTGATTGTGGGCTTCGGCCATCAACTTGGACTGCTTCGTGCCGCCAGTGCTGCCGACGACGATCGGCGTGACCCCAATCTTTTTTACCTCCCTCGGCATGGGCTTGATATTGCCATGCGCAGACTCGACGGTCAACGTGACGGCCTGCTTCGTGGCGACGGAGAAGGAGCGCACCATCTTCGGTATGTTCCAGTTGCGATGGTAAAACTGCGCACCGAGCATCATGTCCGATTGTGCGCAGGGGTCTTCCTGAAGCGTGAGGGAAAGATGCGAGGTCGCCGCGAGACTTGATGAAAACATTTGAAAATGTTTAGAGTGCTACCGCCGGCTTCCCCACCCCCGTTTGTCGTTTCTCGTTTCTGTGGTGAGGAGCTCTTACCGGGTACTTTAGACACAATGCGGGGAAGTTGAATTATTATCGAACAAGAAAAAAGAGTTCCCTTGTCTTCACGGTGTGCCGTTTGAATGTCAATGGGCTCCTTGCGTGAGTCAGCGCACGCCCAGATCTCGATAAAATAGACTCGTGGTCGAGCCGCAGCTCATAGAAGATGTATTCGTATGTTGCACACGCTTCCTAAGAATGTATTTTCATTGCGTCTCGTCCCGACATTGGCCATCACCACTCAAGCGCAAAGATGCTGGTCCTGATCGCGCAATGCTTGTCGCCGACAAGCTCGCCAATGGCGAGGAGCCGATAGAATCCCGGCTGCGTGCGCCCCATAATCGCTATCGCGATGGCGTACCCCCGCCTGGCATCTTTTGGCTCTTCGCCATTGGCGAGCTTGTCGGCGACAAGCATTGCGCGATCAGGACCAGCATTTTTGCGCTTCAGTGGTGATGGCCAAAGTGGGTGACGTACAGTTTCCTATCGTTTTTGGGTACAGTTTCCTATCGGATACGTATCCTGATGTATCTTGATGTATCCTGCATGTATCTTGATTGTATCTTGATGTGTCCCGTTCATATACATCAAGATACATCGAGATACATCAAGATACATTTGTATCTGTAACTTTGGCTATCATTGGAAATGTATCTTATCTAGGGATATGTATCCTTCTTTACGATACATTCAGGATACATTTAAGATACATTTAAAATACAATGTATCTTAACCCTCAGATACGTGACACACAAGATACATTCAAGATACATAATGGGATACATCGAGATACACCTCAAGATAGAACGTATCTCGACAGCCCTACTTGCGGCCGCGCTTGGATACCCCCAAACCCCCGAGATACGTGTATCTTGCATGTATCCCGCATGTATTCCGCATGTATTCCGCATGTATCTTGATTACCTCTGAGGATACATGTATCTCGCATGTATCTTGCATGTATCCCGCATGTCTCCTTCATATCAGATACATCTCTCTCTGGATGCATTTGAGATACATGTATCTCATCATGTATTTCGGATGTATCCCATATGTATCTTGATCAACATTGCAGATACATGTATCTCGCATGTATCCCGCATGTATCCCGCATGTATCCTGCATCTGTGAGTAACCTTAGACGTCGCACGCGTAGTGCGCAGAGAGCTACAGACTGTACTACATAAGAGAGCTACAACAGGCGAGCAACCCCCGACTCACGCCTGAGGAAAGAAAGCGCGCTCGCGAGAAGCGATCGCTATTCCACAAGGCGAACACGAGCGCGCGCCCGATTAGGAAATCGGGGCGCGGTGCCACGCTCCGGGGGCCACAAGCCTGAAGCCAGGGCAAGGGCCACACACAGGGGCACATACTAACACAAGACGGTAGGGACCGTCTGACAGGGCAGCCTCAGAATAGCCTCAGGCATTTCCTTCGGACGGAGCCGCGTCCTTATCTCACGGACTCACGCCCGGCGTGGAAGCCGGCGAAGCCCCCACATTCACAATGAGAAAGGGGTCGATAAAAAAGCATGCCAATAAGGGACCTCACACCGACGACACCGGGCATCGCGCGCCGAGGCTTCTGCGCATACAGGGACGAGAAAGTGCCCAACGACTGCGCCGCCGGCCAGAGCGGCGGCTGGTCGCTCAACGCGAGCGCCAGCGCCTCTCTGGATTCCGCCGAGGTCGCGTGCATGCAGCTGTGCGGCACCTGCTCGAGATGCCGCTTCGCCTCCTTCTCGGCCAGGCACAAGGACTGCTCGTGGTTCGCAGGCTGTGCGGCGTGGCCGGATAAGCTGCTCGACTCCGTCCCCGGCTTCGCGACCGTGCGCCGTCGCATCCCAGGCTTCGCGACCGCGGCAAGCACTCGCAGGGCCGGACTTGGCGATGACGGCCGTTTGCGCACTCTCGTGGTGCTCGTGGGCTCGTTACGAGGCGGAGAGCCGGCGTGGCAGTCGCTCGCACGCAACATGCTTGAACCGAATCGCGCGGACCTGGCCTTGTCGCTGGGCTATTTCGCGTCCCGAGGGCAGCCAGCCCCTGCTAGCAGCAGCCTGCTCCAGCGAGCCAAGTTTGTTTGGTGGACTGAGGAAGTTGAGGACTGGGGAGTGTACTTCGACGCTCTGGGCAACTCGACGGCGTGGCGCCAAGTCGTGGCGGACGTGCGCCGCGCCAACGGCGGCTCCATCGGCTTCGCCGGTCACTGCGGCCTCGGCGGGTCGCATGTTGACGGTGTGCGCGTCCCCGGCACGGCGGGGATCAACTTTGCTCTCCGGTGGCGTGCAGCGGCCCGTTTCGAGGCGCTTGGGCTGGCGGAGCAGTACGATCGGCTGGTTGTGACACGCACCGACCATTACTATGCATGCCGCCTCGACCTCGATTTGATCGAGGCGGACGCCGCGGCTCCACAGCTGGGCAGAGGACGCTACCTGGAAGGCACAGAGCCCAACACGACGCTGCACGAGCGGCTCCCCCAACAGGGACGCTACCTGGAGGAAAAGGACACATCCTCAGATCGGGAGACTTTGTCGCCCTCGACGGATGAGGAGGCCAACGCTGCCTTGCGGCGCGTGTACGTGCCCGAAGGGGAGGATTGGTACGGGATCAACGATCGCTTCATTATGTGCCGCGGCGCCCTGATGCTGAGCGCGTGCCTTGCGATGATTGAGCCGATCATCACGCACACCGCCGAGCACAAGGCCGCTCTCTCGTACAGTGGCGAGGGGTACAATAGGTACCTGCTCAGCCACTTCCACGCCGAGTTGCACCGATTCCCCAGGAACCATTTCCTTATCGGCCAGCCGCTCGGAGCGCGCGTGGCTGGGGATAGCAATAGCCCTCTCGCAGAGGTGACCTCCGCCTTCTCTCACGCGCCATCGGAGACGCCCGACGAGGTGTTCGGACTGCATGTCAAGTATGCGGCCGAGTACCGCTTGACGCTGCGCACCTGCTTCCACAATCGCGACGTGTCAGCGTTCTCGGTGCGCCGCGTTCGTCAATGACGTGCCGAGTCGGTAATCACAACCCGCAACCCGCTCGACAGTCGACAGTTTACGGATTCCGAGTGGTTCTAAGATCAGGTCTAGCACCTGCCATATCGCCGAGAACATGCCGGGTGAATACTGCGCAGGGTCGAGGGTGCCATGGCGGGAGGCCCCGCGACGAAAATATGAGCCATCACACTTGCATTTATAATATGAAAAAAGCTACCGATGATGATGACGCCACATCTGCCTCGAACGATTGCTCGGGTTCGGGCCAATTGGTTCGGCTTCGGGCAGCTTTTACTCGAGCTTACAGCTTTGAGCGACTCGCGAGGTGAGGCGTGAGCCTGGGTCGAGCCAAGCAGCATCGTTCTACTATCTACACACGAGACGCTCAGCACGACGGACATCGCAGTTGTGGAGTGGACGCTACCGGTAAGTACCGGTACTGAATGATGCGTGAATGCCCATGACGGCGCGACGCACGATGGTGTGGAGGGACGATCTTGACGCAGCCATGGAGTCCGCGTACACAGGCATGTCGGCACATCTGGTCGGTGCTCGGTTGCTAACTTCGCCGTCGCTTCTACGATCCTGTTTGCCGGGTGCCGCGCTTTCACTGGCAACCGCCATCAGCGTCGCCGCCTTTTTGTGGCTGCCGTGCTTGCTGCTCCGGCCATGGCTCTGGCTGGCGGGCTCATGTGTCATCACGTTTGATAAGGTACTGAGAGCTACTTCATTCGTCCTTCTCAACTTTGCAAGTTCTGTACTGCCGAAGTTTAGCGGACGCGCCTTTTTTGCAGCTCTCCGAGCTGTGTCTCCGGAGAGCGCTGCCATCCTCGAGCGGAAGCCTGTTGTGAACGGCCTCGCCGCCCAGCTACGTGCTCTGGTTGTCACGGGTCTCACACAGGTTGGGGTACTAGCTGCGCTGGTGGGGACTGCTCCAATATGGGCACCCATGCTCGTTGCCCTTGCGATGGTCGCACTCACGCCCATTCGCATCGCGCTTGCCGTTGGCAGCCTTGCACTCGGAAGCAGCCTGCTGAGCAGCCTGGCCCTGCCGTGGAATCTATTCTTGAAATTGCGGAAGATCTCGCGAATGCTTGCCGCCGTGGTCGCGCTTGGCGCTCTGAGTGGAATCTTGCCGCCTCGAGTCTTCCAATTCGCGTCGGAGCTCGGCACAGTGTACTTGCTATCCCAGCTTCTCACCAAGCAGCTGCTTTCGCCCTACAGCAGCCGCCAGACGCGCGCCGAGTGGTCCGCCCTTTGCAAGAGGCATCACTACGAGCTCGCTGCTTTCGGCGCGCCCCTCGTCGGCTTGTTTTGGTACCTGCACCCCCTCGTTTCGTTGGGGATGCTTGAGTGCACACAACTAGGCGCGGCAGCACTCGTCCACGCGCTGGAAGAGAGGGCAATTACTCTCCGACAGAGGCGACCCTTATGAATTTGACAATGTACTGTGCAGCTTTCATCTCAAAATCGTGCAGTGGCGTTGTACCACTCATCAAAAAGTGCTTGGCGCCAATCTTGGCGCGCACATACACGCTCCCGCGGGAGACGGGAGAGCGGAGAGGACGCAGAGCCACGCGCCGGCGTCCCGTTTAGCGTCCCGGCGATCCCGCTCCCCGCGCCGGGACGGCCACCGAGCGGAGGGCGGACCGTCGGTGCGAGGCTCGTCGCCGCACCTTGCCTCACCGCCCGGCCCCGCCGTCTCGGTCGCGGCGTACGGTCGGGTAAAAACGACGCGCGAGCAGAACGTGGGATTCACGATGCGGATTCCGCGTCGCGTCGTGTAAGTGTGTAGTGGTTCAGGTACACGTCTCGATCTCCGTAGGGTAGAGTGTATGGTATTCAACACAAAACGTACGTCTGGGATATTCAAAACAGTTACAAAACACACCTCCCATAACACCTCCCACAAGGAACTACAAACTACACGAAACAGACCGAGACGATCACATGAGCGCCCCGAGGACCGAGACAGAGAGCACTGAGCAGCACGATGCGAACGCCGTATCCACCGCCCGCACCGCCTCCCTCACCGCCTCCCTCACCGCCTCCCTCACCGCTTCCCTCACCGCCTCCATTGTGAGGCGGCACCAACGGCCTCTCCGATCGTCACACCCGTGGGGCTGAGGACCCATTTACCGTTGACCCACTTGCCAATCTCCATCGTCTTCTCGTCCCCGGGGCGCACGGCCGGCGCAGGCGGCACAGCTGGCGCTTCGTCGAGGAATCGGCGCACCACCTTCGCGTGCTCGTACCCGAACGTGACGCAGTCTGGGAAGGCGACGCCCGAGCGGTAGTTGCCGCATACCCACAGCCCAGGCTGGAGTGCTTCGGCCGCCTCGAGCTGCTCCATCAAAGCTTGGTGCCCCAGCTCGTACTGCGGGATCGCCGTCGGCCACAGCTTGACCCCGAGCACCTTCGGCGGCGGTGCATCCGCCTCCAGCAGCACCTGCCGGCAGCCTTTGTCCACCTCAGCGACGATCTCTTTCTCGCTCAGAGACGCGATGTCGACGTCGCGCGAGCCGCCAATGTAATTAAGCAGCAGATGGTAATCGGGCGGGCAGCGCCCCGGAAAGAGCGACGAGCTCCACAGCGTGCCCAGCGTGCGCACGCCCTCGGTGCGCGGGTTGAGAGAGCCAAAGCCGGGGAGGTCGCGCAGGCTACCGAAGCCGTTGGCGAGCTGGACGTCCTTGAAAGCTTTCTTCGGGTACGCGACGGTGACGGCGGCCACGGGCGGATGGTAGATACCGCGCCGGCCAATGTCCGCGCGAAGCTTGTCAAAGATCTCGCGCGCCTCGGGCATCACCGGAGCCAGCACGTCCTTGAGTGCATGCGCGGGAGCGGTGGAGACTACAGTGCGTGCCACCACTGTCTGCGGTCCGTCGGGCGAGTCAAAGGTGGCGACATACTGGCCGTCAGCCCGCCGCTCGAGCTTCGTGATCGCCCAGCGCAGCCGCACCTTCGAGTCGGGCGAGGGCGTCCCGCCCACCGGAGCACCGAGCTCCGCTGCGATCGCATTCGGCAGCGTGGCCAGCCCCTTGCGGAAAGAGCCTGGGTTCCCATAGTCAAACTTGGGCCACGCGGGATCGGGCGGGTCGGCCTTCCGCTCCTTGGTGAGCTCGATTTGGCGCTTCAGCCCGCCGTAGAAGATCGCGCCCCACTTGTTCCACTCGATGTCGTACGCGTACCGTTCGATGCGCGCGATCTTGCCGAGGGCCGACCGCATAGAAAGAGTCTCCGGGTCGCCTGCGTACACACCGGAGACGAAGGGGTCCACGCAACGCAGGAAGACTTCCTCGCCGAGGATGCGCGACACCCACTCGCGGATGTTCTCGTCCTTCCCCTCGGGCGCCGGCGGGTGCCCGATGAAGGCGCCGATAGCCGCGCGGATCTTACCCGGCCATGAGAGTAGCTCACCGGCGAGGCCAAACTTGAGCACACCATTCGAGCCAAAGACGAGCTCGAGCTGCCCCTTGGGCCCCTTGCCGCCCTTGCCCTTGGGAAGCGGGTGCAGCTTGCCGTTGTGGTTCACCCACGGCGGCAGCGTTTCATCGGCGAACACGAGCTGGTCGCTGATGCCGAGCTCGTACGCAATCCGCACGATGCTCGGCTGCGTTGCGAACGAGTTGGGGCCCTCTTCCCAGATGAAGCCATCCTCATCGTGCGATTTGACGTTGCCGCCAACGTAGTCGCGCGCCTCGGTGAGCAGCACATTCACGCCTGCGCGGTGTAGGTTGTGCGCGAGCGTGCTGCCGGAGATGCCCGCACCAACCACGAGGCAATCGACACCCTCGATCGTGGCGCCCATGCGCAAGCCCGTGCCACCACGCGACTCAGAGGCCGCGCGAGCTGGCGACGCGGCACTCCCAACGCGCAGGCCGACGACGCTGCCCATGAGCGTCGCGAGCAACGCACCCAGCATGGGTCCAGACGTCTTCATTATTGCTCTTGTGCTCGCGCGCGGCGATCCCAATGTGAGCTCGACGACGTTGATCACCAGGACGCGTTTCGTTAGGCTGCGCATCGTAACTTCACAAGCTTTCCTCTTTTGAGTACTGTACTACATGCGGGGTGCGCAAAAGCCCAATCAGACCAACCCCCCACCAAGCAGACACAGAGCTCATGCAGCCAACACTAGAACATACGACATGCTGTCACAGACACAGTGCAACCGAGTGCAACCAAACCTCAGCAATCAGCGCTACCGGGTACCGGAACCGCGGGCACGCGCCGGTACCGGTAACGCACCGGAAATCCCCTCGGTCGGCTTGGGTAATACCCAATACGTTTTCGATAAGTCACGTGCACCGCACAGATGTGGCACAGTGCACGTCTTCGGAAAATGGCCGGCCGTGTGCCTTCGGAGCGGGCGTGAAGGGGGGGGGAGTGGCCTTCACACCAGCCGTGTGCCTTCGGAGCGGGCATGCAGGGGGGGGAGTGGCCTTCACAGCGCTCCGAAACGTGTGCTTCAGAGCAGCATGAACATCAGAAAGAAGGCCGCTGAGCGAAGTCGGCCGCGGACGTCATAGGTGGCCAGCAAACTTTCGAAGAGGCAACCAGCGAGGGCGACGATCAGGAAGGAGCCCAAGGACGAATTTATAGCGTTCAGATCGAAGCTCATCATAAAGTGCGTCACAAGAAGCACGAGCGCGCCCGCCATCATTCCAGAGAGGATGAGCCGTCGCTTGAGCACGGTGCCAAACAGCTCCTTGGAACCACTCAGCCGGCGCGGCCGCTCGCGCGCCTGCTCGTCGCGTAGCCGGCGCACGAGACGCACACAGCGGAGCGACCATTGGCAGCAGGCGAGCACGGGCAGCAGCAGGAGCACAACCTTGAGGAGCAGTGCGACGGGCGGGAGGAGCCATGGCCACTCAAGCCAGCCGAGCTTCGAACGCACGATGCCACCGGCGCAACTGCCCACGCCGTTGCCGGCACGCACGGCTATCTCGTCGACGCCGACCAATTCGATCTGCGCGTGCCGGCGTACTATCTGCGCGACCGAGCCGGCGAGCGTGGCGGGCATCCAATCAAACGCAAGAAGCCGCAGAGAGACGCCCGCCGCGAACGAGGCGCACATGGACGGCTCGTTCCCAGCTCCGGCAGTCGAGCTGAAGGTAGCTCCGAGCAGCATCAAATTGGTGACGGTGAGCACATCGCGCATGGGGGACCACTGCCACTGCAGCTGAAGCATCTCATTCTCTTGCATCTCCGTCAGCTGTGACTTGCCCGCGCAAAGGATGGTGTGCAGCAGGCCGGTGAGCATCACCAGCACATGGTGCAGCTCCGGGCGCATCGACGGCAGCTTATGCAGCACCTGCGCGGTAACCATGGAAGACCAGAGCCCGTTGAAGACCTGGCTTGTCGCCACCAGCATCACAAGAGGGATCACGTGCTTGGAGGTCGAGAGCAGCAGATCGAATTGCAGCGCGGCGGCAGCCGCCGCACGCGCGTGTGGCAGCGGCTTGCGCTTGAGCACATCTGTCAGGGCAATTGCACGAATGCCGCCGCTGCCGCCGACACCGCCGCCATCCTCGCCGCTCGCAACCACCGGTGGCGCATTCTCTCGCGTTGTAGAAGGGACCTCTGGCTGCCCAAGGCGGCCGCGCTGACGGAGGCCGTCCGGGCTGGCGCTTGCAGCGGTAGCGCAAATTTTGGCGTCGGCAGCGGCGGCAACGGTCGGCTTTGCATCCGCATCTGCCGCCTCGATCTGCACGGCATCCGCGTCGGCATCCGTGTCCGCGGCGTCCACGCCTGTGAGCGCAGGCAGGAGCTCGAGGCGCACAAACGTGAGCCAGCGGAGCGGCGGCGTGACGACGAAGCGACCCAGCGTGGGCAGTGGGCAAATGACGATCGTGATGATCGCCGAGACGATCGTGGTCAGCGGTCCTGTGTGCAAGAGCCATGATAACAGCTGGCGCAGCGCCTGCAACGCAGTCAAGCTCAGGAGCGCAATGGAGATGCTCATGCTGACATCATACTGGAGCGTGACAAAGTCATACACGTGCTCGAAGAGCGACTGCAGGATGGCGAGGGGACCTGTCTCGACTAATGAACCGAAGAGGTACTGCAGACCCATCCAGATGGCGGCGTCGAGGTGCGTCGAGCAGGCAGTATCGGCAGGTGCAGCAAGCCCCTGCGCGAGCGCAGCCTCCTCCGCGGCGGCAGCTTCGCGCATGATCTGCAGCAGCTGCTCCCGCGCGCCAGACGCGCGCTTGAAGAGCATCTCTCCGCTGTGGATGTCAGCCGCTGAGTGGCCGATGAGCTTATCTGGGTGCGTGCACACAGAGAGCTGGCGGTACGCGCGCGATATCCCGGACTTGCTCACGGGCGACCACGTTCCGAGCACACCGCAAGGGTGTTCGAGTGTGAGGCCCAGCTTGAGCAGCGCGTAAACTGAGATGATGAGGCCGACCCACCACGGGAGCAGGCCACCCTCAGGCAGCAGCCGCTCCTTGAGCGTGAGCTGCTGCGTACCCGCTGCAGAGGATGGCGTGGCTTCGGAGTCAGCCGCTGGAACGGCCTTCTGAGCGCTCTTGCGCTCCTTCTTGATGGGCATGAGGACTCCGCGGAGATCGTGCCCCAGCTCGCTGCGTGAGCCGCGACCCCCGGTGTGAACGTCAATAAGGCGCGCAGCAAGTCCCCCCCGGCGAGACCTAAGCCAACTACCGCCACACCTCCGCACCTACCCATCGTCAAACCGTCCTCGCTACCGCCACGAACCTCCACAACAGGAGGCAGCCACGCCTCGAGCATCAACTCCAGCCGCCGCTGCCGCCCGGTGGGCTCTCTTGACGCGCCGCGAGGCGACGAATCGGAGGAAGATGAGACGCAGGACGATGAGCCCGCGGTCAAGATCACCGCCAAGGAAACTACCCCGCGTGAAAACTACAACGTGGATGTTTTCAAGGACGTGGACCTCGACCGCCTCAAGGCCGCCTCTCTTTTCCACCAGGAACCCCCGAAGTCGACGGAGGCGGCCGGAGCGGTCATGCAACCGATGGTTTTTGCGTGGAAGGCGCTCTCGCGGCGCCTACACAAGGCTGAAATCATCGACCAAGCCCTACCTAAGAGCCCATTTGGGTTCAAGTGGACGACCGCGGCAACCGAGGAGGGGTTGGCGGCAATCAAGATGTACTACGTTGCGCACGCAGTCCTTCTATGCCGCCCCAGGGGTACCGACCCGTACACGGTGGACGAGATCCTCGCTCGTGCCAAAATAGCGGCGTCTTCAGCTGAGGCCCTGCTAGGCCTTTTCGACGACCTCATGGCCGCAACGGAAGCAACGCCCTTGCCTCAAGCCAAGGAGGGCGACCGTGCCATCGAGGTGCCACAAGCCAGCAGACACACCCGGGCGCGCCGCCTCGCGCGCAGCGGCGAGTGGCGTCGCGCGGCTCAGGCTCTCGTGCCCACCAAAATCGCCCCCGCCCACGAACCACGAGGTGCGCGTGCAGTATGCAGCGCTCAACCCAAAGGATGGCGCCGAGGCGTTCGGCGGTAAACTCACTGCCGAGCTAACCGCCGACGTACCTGGCCAGCGCCCTTTCCAGCCGACGATGAAAACTTTCGAGGCCGTTATGGATCACCCGCCGCGGGCGCGCGCCGCGGGGATGCTCCACGACACTTATTTCGAGGTCCTCGCGGCCGTCTACCGTCACGGGGGCAAGGACGCCATGTTCCAGTTCTTCGCGGCTTTCTGCGCGGGAATGGTCTTGGACGAGCTCGCCGATCTCATCACGGACCTAAGAGCAGTATGCTTCTGGAAGGACGCGGATTGCACCAAGATCCGCCCGATCGGTATCGGCGAAGCCCTCCGTCGAAGGATCTGCGCGTGCATCGCTCTTCAAGACCGCGCCGTATGGGACACTTTCTGTACATCTCTCCTACCGGAGGACCAGAAGGCCCGAGACAGCTCATTGCCGAGTGTGATGAGGTCGTCGACGGCCTCAACACGGCGATCGTTGCGGGCGCCGCCTGCGGCAAGCTTATCCTCGTTGGATTCGAGGTCGCAAAGACGTTTGCTCTGCTTTTGGAAATACCTGAAATCCTTATAGAGCCGGTCGCGGCTTTGGGACAGATAGGTATCGTCAACATAAGCGGCAATCCGTAGCCCAGGGCGCTTTTTGCACACCGCGTGGCAGGCAAGGTGGTACGGGTATACGGATGCGAAGACAGAGAGCACGCAGCCCTGGTCCCAGCCCCGCCATCTCCGGACCGCCTCGTCGATAACGGCCGCCGTCTCCGGCGTGATGAGCAGGTTGTCCTCATGGGTCTCCCCTGCACCCGTGATCTCGAGGTCGCCCACATACGCGTCCCCTTTCGACCCGGCGTCGTCATAGTCCGCTGGTTCGGCGGGCGTGGCGAGATGAAGCCGGGGCATGCAGAGCTCGCCCTCTCGGCGGACGAGATAAATGCGAGCGGGCTTGCCGTACAGGAGCCTGAACGCCGGTACGTAGCCCGCAAATTCGTGGTCCTTGCGAATCTTGAGGTTCGTGAAGAGCGCTGGTCTCGACGCGGTCGGAAACATCGCCTTCTTGTCGTCCGAAATAGTATGGTCTTTCGGGTATTGCTCCACCCACGATTGCACGTGATGAAAGGTCATTTCGGCCGAGTTCTTTGAGAACGAGTAGTTCACTGGGAACTCGGCCGGCGCCTTTGCCGCATCGAGTTCGCCCTGGGCGACGACCAGTTTTGCCTTGGCCTCGACGTTGGGGGTGCCGCAGGCGGCGCCCGCGACGATCGCCGTGTTGAGGCCGTCGACGACCTCATCACACTCGGCAATGAGCTCGTCTCGGGCCTTCTGATCCTCCGGTAGGAGAGATGTACAGAAGGTGTCCCGTCGGGAGTATGGCTGTGATAATAGGGGGTCCAGGGGTCCCCGAGCTAGTGTTAACCGCATCCGTATGTACGCCGGTCCGGTGTCTTGGGTGTCGAATTCTAAACATTGGCTGTGAACTTTGACGAGCGGCGCCAAGGGCACTACGTCTTCGTCCACAAGCTCAACCGCGTATAGTGTGCTGCGCTATTGACGCGCTTGGTCAGTGTGATCAAAGAGGTTTCCGTTAGTCTTTCACGGGCACGCTCTGTGAAGGCACTCGAAGAGTGTTCGCTTCATACTCTTTAGTGTGAACATGCCGCACTTGTATGCCCGCGCAACGCATTTTTCCAAGCCTGCGGAATTAGAGACGCGCACAAGTTAGTTTGCGGAGTCTGAACAGGCTTCCTCTCCGTGAGTCTGGTCCCGACGTCCAGACGAATGCCCGGGTCTTCTGCTAAGATTCTTCCGAGTCCCAAACCCAAACTGCCGAGTGCTCCAACGCGGCAACAATCTGGCAAGCCGCAAGCAACATCGTCGTCATTCAAGAAAGAAGCAGGGGGTAAGCTCGAGGTCGACCTCAGCGCTGTTTCTGCGCAGCGGGCCCTCCTTGACATGCAGAAAAAAGTAGCCTTAGCATTTGTGGAGGCAGACGCGGACGGTGACAAGAAGGTGAGCTCTGTCTCACGTCATGCCTGCTGCCGCTGCTGCCACTGCTGGCACTGCTGCCGTTGCTGCAATTGCTGCTGTTGCTCCTGCTGGCACTGCTGGCGCTGCTGCCACTGCTAGTGCTGCCACTGCTAGCGCCGCCACTGCTAGTGCTGCCACTGCTGCTCGCCGCGATCGTCGAGCTCACCTCATATCCGTTCGTCTCATCATGCTCGCAGCTCACTTTCTCAGAGTTCTTGGACTTACTTCCCGAGACGATTCGGCAGAGCGTTCCTCAGTCAGAGCTACGTCAGACTTTTGACGACGTCGATGTCAACAAATCTGGTGACATAACCATGGATGAGTACTTCCTCTGGACGCTCAGCACCTCCACGGGCGACGACACGTCCGCGCTCGAACAGATCTTCAAGAAGTACGATAAAAGCGGCGAGGGCACGTTGGATGCGGCAGAGTTCGCTCGCGTTGTGGAAGATATGGGCTTCGGGTCAATAGGACACGACATCTTTCTCGAGCTCGATGCGGATGAGGGCGGCTCGATATCCTATCATGAGATCATCAAGATGATCAAGGACCGCAGTGTCGGGGTCGGCCGCGAGTGCAAGCGCCTCCTCACAGCTATAGCCTTCGATGGCTCAGCAGGCACTGGGGTGCACCTCGACACGACTGAGTGGGTCCTGGACGCCAAATCCTCCGAACAGCTGCGCAGCCAGCTCCAGGCTTATCTGCTGGATCAGTCCGCGAAGGTCTCGGACCTGTACGATCTCATGACCGACCACGAAGCCAGGACACTTACTCGTCCAACCTTCCTGATGGCCTTATATGAGATGGGCTTCGAGGGCGACCCAAATATGGTCAAGGACGTCTTTGAGCAGTTTGACCTCGACAACAGTGGCACATTGGGCCTGGATGAGCTGTACTCGTGGATGAACGGCAAGCAGCAACGCGTCCTGTTGGCAAAGCAACTGAACTTCAGCATGCGACGATCCGATGCCAGGCCTCTGAACGAAATCCCGTGGAAAACGGAAGGGATCCGGCTTGAGCTCCAGCGCTTGCTCATTCATCACAACTTGTGCCCACTCGACCTGCTGCGAGCGTGGGCTGAAAAGGACTTCTCGCTCCGGAAAACAGAGGTGCGCGCCGACGTTGCCTCAGCTTCGTACGAGCCCTCGCTAACTGGTGTGTGCGTTTGGTCGTTGGCAGTTCCTCAGAATGATGAAGACGATCGTCAACGACGAGTCCGTGTGGGAGAAGGAGCTAGGCAAGATCGCAAAAGAGACCTACCACAGCGTCGCCGGCCTTGATGCTGACCTTGACTGCGTAGAGTTCGAACGCTGGCTGAATAAAGGTTGGCTCCAAGAGAAAGCATCCTACTTATCCAAGTCTGATCAGAGTAAGGCTACCGCACCTGTTACTCACAAAGCCGCAGTGTCTGTCGCCGCCACCATGTCTACATTTTTGGTGGTCGAGCCACCGTTGACAGGTAAGCCGTCCAACATGCGTGAACTCGCCCTCGAGAAGGCGCGGCGACGCACAAGTGGTGTAACAGGCAAGGTATCGATCGAGGAGGAACAGTATGCAGCCGCGTGCGCTCTGCAGCGCAGAGCGCGATCGCACCTCTTTCGAAAGCATGCAGCACGTACTTTGTCGCAAGATATGACGGAGGGGAAAGCGGCCATCATGATCCAGAGCTCATTTCGGTCTAGGAAGGCCAGGCAGCTCGTTCAGCAGCGCAGACAGAGGGTTGTCGAGCACAAGGCGGCTGTCAAAGTGCAGACTGGCTGGCGGGTGAAGATGGCCAGAAGAGAGAAGCAGCGCCGAGTGCAAGCCAAACGGCGAAAGCAAAAAAAGGATAAGGAGAAAGCAGCCAAGACAGAGATGCTATTGGAGAAGATCGCCCGGGACTCGCCCGGACGGGACTCGCCCGGACAGGACTCACCCCATCCTGCTGCATCTGCATCAGAGCCTGACGGCTCCTCAGCTTCTCAGCCCGATTTACGAGAGGGCCGCTTCCAGAGAAGACCTTCAGAAAAGGACGCCGTCGGGTCCTTTGCCCTCGTGGAGGATCAGCTCATCGTCCATCTGGCGGAAGATGCTGCCACGGAGCTGGCCACAGTGGTCCTCACGACCGTGCTCGATGACGAGATCGTGGCTGTGGTGCCGACGTCGGGGGAGTACATGTATTTTCCGATGCGCTTCGATCGTTTGTGCCACAGAAGTTTGCCGCTCAAGCTTGGGCAGGATCCAATGACCTTTCTGGGTCCCCTCCTCGAATCTGTGCGACGGGGCGTGGAGATACTGGAGCGGCTCGAGGAGCTGCACGACGAGATTCGCCTGAAGAGCAAGTTGGTAGTACAGGAGTCTGCATCTGTGCTCGTGCTTTCGCCTAATGTCTCGGCGAGGAGCAGTCGCAGCCCACCGCTTGGTTCGTCTCACCTGACCAGAAACAGTGACAGCCCAGTACCGATGAGCAGCAGCCCACCCTTGCAACATCGCATATCGGACAACTACTCAGTGCCAAGGGTACTGCGCGCTCAGGCAAAATCTCGGCGTTCAGTCAAGGAAAAGAAACCTAGGATAGGCCCGATGACTGAATATCAGGCGGCGACCTATATCCAGAGGCTCTATCGAGGTCGACAGGCCCGCAGGCTTTTGGTACAGCAGCGAAACGCAGTAACTATGCTGCAGGCTCGGATCCGGAGCCGCGCTGCGCGGAGGCAAATGCTATCAAAGGCAGGGATGGTTGCGCAGCGACTCCGGGAACTGAATGAGGAGCTCAGTGCTCGCTTCCTCAGCGAGCTTCGCGAAGGTCTCACCTGCACCTTTGCAGAGAAGCTTCTGCAGACGCTGATCGAGAAGCTTCAAACGCACCTACATGACCAGTCCACGAAGCACTCGTACCTCGAAGCGCTCAGAATGCGTCTTACGCAGGATTGGGAAAGTTGTGGCAAGGAGTGTATGCAGATTGAGCAGTTCGCTGTGGAGCGCCAGGAGGCCCTTTCGAAAGAAGAGGAGAGCCTCGCCACCATGGAGAAGGCTCATCAAGCAGCGGCCACGAGCACAAAGCGCGAGCTGGCGAGATGCGACGTAGCCGTTCACGATGCGCGTAAGCTGGTGGAGGAGCTCGAGAGTGCCCTGGCCAAGCTTGACGGCAAGGTGGACCTCAGTAATGAGCTGGATGCTCAGCGCGCGGAGCTCCGAGTGCAGTTGGGTACGGCAAAAGCGCATGAGCAGGAGACGGATGTGAAGATGATGACGACACGCAAGCACTTGGTTGACATCCCACTCAAGAATCTCGATGAGCAGCAGAAGCGGGTCCAGCAGATGAGCACCGATGCGCAGCGCAAGAAGCAAATAGGCGACAGGCGCAAGAAGGCGCTCAGGGAGAAGCAAATCGCGTACGCTTCACAACGTCGCAACATAGAGTCGAAGCGCTATCGCATAGAAACAGAGGCTTCCCAGGCCATAATAGATGCCATCCAGATCAATCGTGTCGCAGAGGAGCGCTTTATGGAGCGTACGCTGCTCGAACAACTGCGCGGCTCCGGCTTGCACGGGCTGCGAAGATATTCAGCAGGCCAACATGTCGCTCTATTCGACCGCTCCTCTGGTCTGTGGCAAGACGCTTCCGTGAAGGCATACGCCTCCGGAAGGCACATGTGCGTTCTGGATGAGGACGGCTCAGAGCAGCACCTTGTGTTACATCCATTCAATCACGCTCCATGCCTACTCTCCGGCGTTGATTGCAAGCGCGTCGCCGAAAACTACCACGTGCAAGTCCGGGAAAAACATGCAACCATTCCGGACTTGGTTCAAGCAGGGCAATATCGAGAGCCCTTCTGCGTGCACATTGACGTGGTGCAATGGGGCGCATGGCCTGCGACGGAGAAGAAGACGACAATACCTGCTTCAGAGAGCCCACCAAAAGTCCCCCCACGTCCAGAGAGCCCACCCAAAATGAGCACGCCCAAACCAAAGAAGATCGCGTTCTCGACCCCTCGCATCCGGCCATGGTCAGCGCCACCGAAGAAGGCGCCCCTTGAGCACGGCTCGGCCGTGCCGATCAGCCCCAAAACTTTCGATCGCTTCGGCAATCCGTGCAATGTCACCTGGGACGGAAAGCCTCAAGCTACGGGGACGATCTCGACCCAGGCTGTGGACGTGCCGAGCTTCACGGTTAAGGATCTCAGTGAGGTTCTGCATCAGAGCTATCAAACGCGCCGCGATGGCGAGGGCTTGCTCGAGGAACCTCTCATTGCGCTAATCTGCGCACCTCCGTCGGCTGGAAAGAGCACTCTGATGAGTCAGCTTGCAACACTTGCCGCGGTGCGGCAGCACATGGTGCCGATCTACGTACATGGACCGTTATTGCATGCGCGGCTCACGAATCCAGACCGGAAGCATATCTTTGCAACCTCCTGGAATTGGATCGATGCATACCTTCGTATAGAACTCGGACAGCGGTCCGAGACATATGCCATGTTGCGACAGGCGATGATGGCACGACGAGGCCTGCTGCTAATTGATGGCATTGACGAGGGAGGCCACGACTCTGCTCGGATTCGAAGGCATCTCATCGACGTCGTCGCACCACAGGGTCACTTGGTTGTCGTGACCTCACGGCCACCGAAGCTCGAAACCTTGTGGCCTAAGTCCTGTCTACGAGCCACTGTCACCTCGCTCAGCGATGAGCAGCAACGCGAGATCATCAAATCACGATTCGCTCCGGGAAGTGCGCGGGATGCCCTACTGCAGTGGCGCGACTCGACGGGAGCTTTCATCCAAGACAACTCTCAGGGTGGGCTGCCTATTACGGCCAACCCTCTCGGGCTCTCTCTCTTCATGAATTTGATGGAGCAGCGCCAAGAACATTCCAAGTGCTCGTTGTCGCCTCAACGAGCAGAAGCTTGCTCAATGCCGTCCACGCTCACAGATCTGTACGAAGTCGTCGTGGACTGTGCCATGACCGCATGCACACAAAAGGCCAACATAGCGCCAGCCGTGGTCGATCAGATTCAGCTCATCCTCCAGGCGGCGGCATTTGAAGCGCATGCGGCAAACAAGCGAGAGTTGGACGAGGGTTCCTTCATGCATGCGTCCAAACTGGTGGTGGCGCATGCACCTCTGCAAAGAGCCGCGAGGCTGAAGCGCAAAGCGGGTCTCCCCTTGGAGGTGGAAGAAGCCTTGGGCCATATCAAGGATCTGGTGATCCGAGGCCAGCTGCCTCTGCTCACGCTCTTGCGGTCTGAGCCGTTTGAGTGCCTGTTCTCACACGTTACCTTTCAAGAATATCTCTTCGTGCGAGGTGCCCTCTGGGGATTCACCTTCCCTGCGCGCATGGAGAAGCCTTGGACCTGGGGTATTCGATGGGCCAATGTGCTTGAATTCGGACGCGAACTCTTCGCAGACAACGGCGACGACTCTTTCTCGAGGAGAATTTACCAGAGTTGCGCTGAAGAGCCCCAATCTCGAGCTCTCAATCTCGAGACTCGCCTCTTGAGTCGAGCAGAGCGACAGATGTTGGGCGCCTCGCGTGCGGGTCCAGGTGCTACACGCGATCTCCATGCGGCGCTTGACAGCTACCATCAGTCGGCCAAGCCGGATGCGGATCGCTCGGTGCTGCTCCATGCGACCGTGATGATGGCCCGCGAGAGTGTCGACATCAATTTTCGGTGCAACCGACTGAGTCTTGAGGACTTGTCAATCTTGTGTAAGGGCTTCCTGCCTGGCACCCTTTTTACGCTCAATCTGAGCGAGAACGACATCGGAGACCTCGGAGTGCAGGTTGTTGTGAACGCACTGCTCGCAGAAGGGGCGAACGCATGCGTGCTTCGGTCGCTGATGCTGCGCAGCTGCGGCATGAATAACGGCGAGGGAATGAAGTCCATGGCCTTATTTGTTGGCCAGGTGTCGAGGCTCACTTTGCTCGACATTCGCACGAACAAGCTTACGGACGAGGGGATGCTTGAGATTGGAAATGCACTCCTAAGGAATCAAACGAGCGTGCTCGCCGACCTTCGGTGTGAGGCATTCGATCTCCACGACGTCAAAACACTAAGCCTTAGCCCTGCTGCTCTGTCGAATGCGGTCCTGGTAATTTTCTCGGGTGTGCTCAAATGCAATAGCGCACTGCGGTCCGTGTCGATCGTCGACTGCAAGTGCAACATAAGCACGGCCCGAGCCTTAGCTCAATCATTACAGTACTCGTGCAACAAGACGCTGGAGGTGCTGGATCTCACAAACGTGAACCTCGATGATAATGGCGTCAGCATCATTTCGAGTGCGTTGACGACACATCCGACAATCAAGGTACTACGCCTTGACAATTGCAACTTTGGTGAAGGAGGCGCCGGATCGCTGGCGGAAAACATCAGAGGTAAATCGAGCCTCGTCGAGCTTAGCGTCGCCAACAATCACATTCACGAGGTCGGCGTCAAGCACATTGTACTGGCGGCTATTAGCTTGACGAGTCTGCAGGTGCTGAGAGTCGATGGCAACGGCCCTGGTACCATCGGAGCGGGTCGCATCGTAGGATTCTCGAGGCGCAAGGGCGTCATTCCGGCGTCCAGTCATGCTACGGCGCTCGCGCACCTTATCGGAGGCAGCTTGTCTTTGACGAAGCTTGATATTCGCCAGGTTGGGCTTAGGGACGAGGACATCCAAATGCTGGGCGAAACACTTGTCAGGACGAAGAGAAGCATGCTCGGTCTGCTTCGGTGCGATGCCTTTGACTTGGGCGAAGTGTCGATCAAGGAGCTGCACCTTCGCGGAAAGGCCATAGGCTCCCGCATTGCTCCTTTGATCGGCGGCGTAGCGAGGATCAACTTGAATTTAATCCACATCGACCTTCAGTCGAATCAACTCGGCGATAACGGCGCGGCATGGTTAGCGCATGGTCTAGTGGGCTCTGCAGTTGAGCGGCTCAACATGTCGCACAACTTCATCAGGGTGGAAGGCATGTCAGCTGTCGCCAGCGCCCTCAAGGGCAATGTCTCCCTCACCTACCTTGACCTCTCGAGCAATGAAATCTGTGGCATCGCCCCCGACGGCTCCGGGAAGCATTCATGCGCTGGGCTCAAGGCGCTGTCAGATAACATTGAGCACACGGCGCTGAGGACTTTGAATCTGTCTTCGAATGCCCTTTCATCTGCCGGCGCAAAGGCCCTGGTCCCCGTGGTGCGCAACGGCAAGGCGCTACGTGACCTCATGTTGGTGGACAACAATCTGACCTTCTTTGGCCTCGAGCCCCTGAGCCTTCTGGAACTTGTTTCTCAAGCCAGGCACTCCGACAGTTTGAAAATGCTGGAGCTGGGCAGCAACCACATTAGCGGGGTGACGTTTCGGAAGATCAATCCGAGGATGGTGACGTCGCCCTTTGATCACAACCTGCTGGAAGTCTCCGCAGATCGCTGCCGCTGCCACCACTGTATGAGCATTGATGCCGCGGCGAAAGCAAAGGGCATTGCGACTGAGCCTGCAAGCGGGCCCGTGGGATCGCTGCTCGATCGCTGCGTCTGGAAGCCAAGTGGGTGGCACCCACGCAACGCGTAGCGCAGAAGCGCTGTCGAGTATTGTACTCGTAGTCTCGAAAAATGCCGTGTGCCTATGAGGCCGGACGAGGGTTACACAAGTTAGGAAAGTAGCTCCCGACAGAAGGATAGTAATTGAACGTATCCCTCACCTTGGAAGTTTGCTCGACGTTCACAGCATGGTTCACAGGGCGTTCGGCCGCGGGGATGTCCGCAGCGAACACGAGGGCCTTCAGGGAACTGGCAACGTCCATCCTTCACGAGGTATCCTCGACGACAGCGTCATTGACGCGTGCTCATCATGAGATTGACGAAGACTTGCTCCTATCGAACTCTGAGGCACGCTCGGGCTCGCTGAGGCGGCTGCGCAGAGGAGCCCAGAGTCGTTTTGAGATGAGTCCTGAGCCGTCTGCGAGCAAGGCCTTGGGCGCATCGGCAAGCACGACCATGTCGGGCACGTGCGCCATCTGCCTGGCCGTGCCGTATCGCCCAGCTCGTCTCGACGCATGTACGCATCAGTTCTGTCTCGCCTGTGTCTACAAGTGGTCGCAGGCAAGCAACGCATGCCCTTGCTGCCGCGCAAAGTTCCATACGATCGTGGACGAGAGCGACCCCGATTGCGCGATCGCCGTGGAGGATCTCGAGCTTCGCGCCGAGCCTACGGCGGACGCGTTCGACCTGACCGAGCTGCAGCAGGGCGGATGCGTCGGCTGCGGCTCCGGCGAGGCGGAGGATGCGCTCCTGATCTGCGACAGCTGCGACGCGATGTGGCATATCTTCTGCCTGGAGCCGCCGCTCAGGGCCGTGCCAGAGGGCGACTGGTACTGCCCGAGTTGCACTCGAACGCGCGAACGGGTGGCCCGCCGCCGAGCGCTTGCAATCTTGTACAGCGAGGTTCCAAAGGAGGAGTCTCGTCAGTCTCGTCAACCTCATCAGGGGACATTCCCGCCCTCCTTTGAAGCGCGTGAGGAGTCTCGTCAGTCTCGTCAACCTCATCAGGGGACACTTCCGCCCTCCTTTGAAGCGCGTGAGGAGTCTCGTCAGTCTCGTCAACCTCATCAGGGGACACTTCCGCCCTCATTTGAAGCGCGTGAGGGCGCCCACCGCCAGGCAGCCACACGTTTGTACAGCGAGGACGGCACCGGCCCTGTGAGCCATGCAAGCGGCGCGGGAGGACAAGTTGCATGCGGGCCGGGCGGTGCTTCCTCGAGAGCCCTACCGACCTCGGGCCCAAGTGGTGGCCACGACGAGGGCGCTGTGGTGGGCGTCCAGGGAGAGGGCGCGCGCTATCGCATTCGGCGACGGGAGCGTGAGGTGATCTCGGAGCCATCTCGGCTGCTGCCCGACCGACCGACGCCCGTGGCGCCGTCGTTGGCGCCATCGACACGCGCGCGTTCGCCCTCCTCGGACAACGATGCCGGTATAGACGAGGAACCACCGCCGCCGCCGCAACGCGGAGCTTCCGAGATGGCTTCCGAGATGGTTCCGAGATGGCTCCGAGATGGCTCCGAGATAGCTTCCGAGATGGCTGAGATGGCTTCCGCTGTGCGGTCGCAGTGCAGAGGGCTACAGGCTGCAGAGCGCTTCGCCTCTCTCCTTGCGAAGCCGAACCACGTGGCGAGGAGCGAGGACACATTTCCCCACAGCGAGGACACATTTCCCCACAGCGAGGACACATGGCGCATGGAGGCCGATCTGCGTCGGGAGATCGCGAGGAGGTCGCATGGAGGTCTGCGGACCTGGAGGTCTGCGCGCGCCCTCGAGGACGAGCTTGTCGCTCAGTGGCAGCGCCAGCCGCTGACCACACGCGATGGTCGCGCTGTGGAAGGGCGCTGTGGTGGGCGTCCAGGGCGCTGTGATGGGCGCCCATGGCGCTGTGATGGTCGCGCTGTGGAAGGCCGACCACCATCCCGACATGATGGCCACGCTGAGCGGGCTTCAGCAGCGCGAGCCGGCGCGGGGGACGCTTTTACAGCGCGCCCACCACAGCGCCCTGGGGCGCCCACCACAGCGCGGGGGACGCTTTTCAGCGGCCGCCACCGCCACCACCTCCGCCACCACCGCCGCCGCTCCCACCTCCATCGGCGCCGCCGACGATACCAGCGGTGTTCGTGACGGCATCGGCCCTGCCCGCCGCGCCACCCGCCGCGCCGCCCGCCGCTATGTCCGCCGCAACCGGCGCGCCGCCCGGGACGACGCCCGCTTGTCCATCGAAGCCCTCGCTGCACGCCTACCTGCACAGAGAGCTGCGTACTCTCCAGGGCGCTGTGATGGGCGCCCAGATCGCTGTGGTGGGCGTCCAAGGCGCTGTGATGGGCGTCACGTCGGACGGGGCGCTATGCACGGCGCTCAGCGAGGCCGAGTGCGAGCGTGTGGTGAGCTCTGCCGCCGCCAAATTGCTGGCTCATTATGGAGATGAAACGAGCTTCTTTCAACTGGATGTGGTCCCGTGCGCTGCCTTTTTAGGCAACTCAGATCCCACGCCCGAGATTCAAGCCGAGATTGCATTCTCGAGGCGGAGGACGCGGGCAGCACTTGAAGAGGGTGGCGTGGCTGCGGAGCCACCCCGCTCGCGACGGCAGCGCGTGCAGAAGCTCCTGCGCAAATACATTGACTCATTGCCGCCACGGCACGAATAGTCAATAGAAGGAACAACTCTCAACTGGCAAAGCTTTGGGAAAGGCTTTGCGTCCAGCTTGCAACTCTCAAACTCTCGTGCTGGCTCGAGCCTAGCTCGAGCCGCTTCAGAAAAATTAGTTCGTCCGTTCCGTACTGAGTGGTGTGAACGTACCCCCCTGGGCTGTCTTGGATCTCGGTTCCGCCAGGCGGTCGGAGTATTAACAGCGAAACAGCCAATTCACAGCCAATGTTTAGAATTCGACACCCAAGACACCGGACCGGCGTACATACGGATGCGGTTAACACTACTGTAGCTCGGGGACCCCTGGACCCCCTATTATCACACACAGGACCGGACGTGCCGCAGCGACCGCAGGCTGACTGGCAGCAGCTTGCTCGCGTATAAGGCCCCCAGCTCCTGTGGCGAACACGAAAGGTCCGCAATCCCAACATCGATGTCGACAACCTTGCCGCCGATGACTGGCACCGGCGTCTTGCTTCGCTTCGTCTTCCCTTTCGATCAGTCGCTGGCACGGACTGCGACAGTAGTCTGGCGCCGTCACATTGGCGGTAGGGACGTCGACACGCATTATGCAGATATCGCGCAGAGCGGAGACTCCCAAGTGGTTTATGAGCAGATCACCTTTCCAGGCGACTGCTGGGCTGTTATTGGTGCTGATGGAACTCTTTGCGCGCTACACGTGGCAACTGGCGAGCGTGAGCAGCGCGTGCTCATTACAACGGCATCACAGCAGGCTGCGGCTGCTGGACTTGCCCAGCCTGCTCCTCCCGAGCACCTGGAGGCCGCCGCTGCCGACAACGAAGCAGGCAACGACCCGGAGCTCGAGGCCGCGATCCAGGAGAGCCTTCGCACGGCAGCACGTGAATCATCGGGTGCAGCCGCAGCGGTCTATAGCGGCGAACTCATGCGGCGCGAAATCTTGAGCAGTGGAGATCCTGAAGCGACTGCTAGGCAAGTGGTTGAGCGGGAGCGCGAGGCGAAGGCGCTGCGTGATGCTCTCGCGCTGAGCAAGAGGCTGGCAAATGAGTTCCGCGCGCGCGATGCAGGAGGGAGTGCGAAGGCCACAACAGCTGACGTGGCCGCGGAGCCGCCGACACCTGTGGATGTGGATTCGGTGCGGGCAGCGCGACTTCGGCGCTTCGAGCTTCCAGCTGCATAAATATTGTAACTTCAATTTTTATTACCACCGACCGATCGTCAATCCCCTAACAAGCTACACCCGATGGCGATTGCCGGAAAATCTAGTGTAATTAATCAGCAAGACGACGATCCGATGATGAGGCTCCATCTTGAATGCTCTAAGCTCTAGCAGCAGCGCGTGTCGTTCGGATGGTCGCTTGGGAACTCGTCGAAGCTCGCAAAAGAGGTGCCGCCGAGCCATTTGGCGTAGCCGGTGCATGCATCCGGCTGCGCAAAGGAGCGGAGGTCGTGCGAGGCGGTGCAGCGCACCTTCGAGCCCCGATACGAGCCACCCCATCCAGGCGGACCGAGGGTCGCACTCGGCTCCGGCGGATGCACGCACGTGCTATTATCCTCGGTGAGGTAGTGCCGCGCGAACCACGTCTCTCGCGCGTAGTGCCGCCACAGGTCATCCTCGCAATCAATGCGCACGGCGCCCTTGCCGGCTCTGGGCGTGAAGCGCTGGCGCTTGGAGTAGCCTCGCAGCAACTCGGCCATGAACTTGGTCACCTCGGCTATGTCGAGCGTGGCCAGCCGAGCACGCCCCGCCTGTGCCACCGCGCGCGCGTACGAGTCGTTCCGCCGTAATCGCTCCACCATGGCGGGCACGTCAGCCGCCGTGGGGACCGTCACGTAATGGACCCCTGGTAACAGCCCATGCTCATAAAACTCCTTGTGGGTCATGCCGTCCTGCACGTAGATCACGACCGAGCCGCAGAGCAGCAGGTACTTGAACTTGTTCGCGTACCCAATGGACGCCGAGTTGAGCAGGTACTTGTACCGGCACTGCTGCTGGAAGGTCATGTAGCACAGATGCTGCTGGAAGCCACCCTTGCGCTCGAGGCCGAGCTCATGGCACGTGCGCCGGATCTTATTGTGATCGCCAATGAAGAGCTCGTTCACAAGCATCGTGTCCGGATGCGAGCCGGCGACCAAGGCCAGCCGCTTTCGGAAGGGTGAGCCTACGTTGCCCGTGTGCATCGCGAGCTCAATCTTGTCCTCCCAGCGCACCGCCGCCGACTGATGAGAGAGGCAATCAGAGACCGATGAGAGAGGCAATCAGAGACTATCAGATGGCCTCGGATGGCAATCACCTGCGCGAGCATCTGCGGGTGCAGGATCTTCCAGGGCGGCGTGCGCAGCTTGTGGTCCTTTTGCGGCATGAAGAAGCTGAAGTCGAGCCACGGCAGATCGAGGTGGTGTCGCGAGATCGTCGACGAGAAGAGCGGCGGCGGCAGGTCAGCGTCAGGACGGCGCGTCGCACCGGCGGCCTTGGGGCGTGCGGTGCCCGGGTACGCGGCGCAGAGCCGGCTCCAATATTTCGGGGTCACGAACGTCTTGATCCGAGGCTCGTCAACGGCCGCCACCACGAGATCGACATCGGGCAGGTTGGGATGCCGTCGCAGCGTCTCGAGCAGAGGCAGCACGCGAGACGGCGCGTAGTACCGGTCGTAGAAGATGGCGCGGTAATCGGTGATGTAGAGATGGCCGCCGATGACTTGCGCGCGCAGGCAGTACATCGTGCCATTGTCGTCGCAGGTCCTGACAGCAGCTTCAAGCATATGTTCGGTGACCTGATCAAAGGGCAGGAGGAGCTCGTGCACCAGAATGCTCCAGTCCCAATGCCCGTGAACATCCACGGCTGCCGAGAGCTCCTCACCAACAATCGCCCCAGCGGAGCTACCTGCCGACCTGCCAGAGGCCTCTCCGCTGTCACACGGCCTCGCCAGTGGCGGCGGAGCTGCCGATGCTGAGAGTTGCTCCAGCCGCGCAAGCTTGGCTCTTAGCTTCGAGTTGGAAGCTCGCAGGAGTTCGATCTCGCGCGATTGGCTGTCCACCTGGCCGCGGATGACCACTGTCACGAGCAGGCCGACACAGGTGCCGAGCACCGCGAAGAACCACTCTATCTTCGTCGGCATCACGCAAACACGTGGGCGCCAGTCGTGAGGACCGCATTGCGAAAAGCGCTGCGCTGGGCGTTTTTTTGTACATGAGAGGATGTCAATCGTTATTTCGCCGAGCCACGAAGGTCGCATAGTCGCGAACTGTACCCTTAAGTTTGCCAAGTTTTGCCAAGTTTGCCAAGTTTGCTGGCCCCTCCATCAGGGCTGATGTCTGCCGACGGCCGCGAGCCAGCCATTGCTCAACTATCCGAGCCCGAGCTCGATACCTTAGAGCAGCTGCGTAGCAAAGGCGATAGAAAGGCTCTGCATGAGCGGCTCAAGTCCCTCGGCTTTGCAACGCTTGGCGCACGCCTTCGCGCTGACGCTTGTCTTCAACATCGCTCCGAGGCATCGGCGGCGCTGCGTACCACGCCACCCACTGCGCCGCCGTTTTCGCCGACGATAGCGTCAAGCGGTGCCCCGTCTGCATTGCACACCATGCCGCCGCCGCCGCCATCCGTGATCGACACCAACGACACCGACCTGAGTGCGGAGCAGTGCACATTGCTGCTGCGGGACCTGCTGCGCAAGTACGCGGAGCCCGAGTTCCGCGCCATGCTCGACGAGACACAGCGCTCATTTAAAGGCCTGGGCGAATCGGGCCTCTCCGAGCCCATCTGGGCTCATCTGGCTCCGATATTGCTGCGCGTCCAGGCCCCCGTGCTCGCGAAGTACGGGCTGCCTCCTAGTCCGACGGGAGTTGAGCTGATGAAGTTTGCCATCCACCGGCGCATCGCCGAGGGCGCGACCGAGCTGCAGCCGCTCGCCAACGAGGCGCGGCGCGTGCTTGGCTTGCAGCCGTTGCCCAACACGCGCATGCAACGGGTGGAGGACCTCCTCGCTCAGATGGCCGAGATCACATCTCATGCAGATGCAATCTCGCGCCGCACCGAGATCACATCTCGAATAGATACCATCAATAGGGTTCATCCCATTGGGGGACGGCCGAAGGCGTGCGGCGCAGTGCACGTGGCGCTGGATGCGAAGCTGCAAGCTGCTCGGACCTCAGGGAAGCTGGCGCCGCCCGCCACGGCGCTCCTCGAGTCGATCGTGGCGCACCTCTCCCCTTCGCTGGCATCGTGCCTGGTGGCGATGGCGACTGCAGGCTTACCGGTGGCCGCACTGCGCTCCGTCGCCGCTGCCGACGTATCGACGGACCCGCTTCGGGCGTCGTCTCGGGCGCTGCACGAGGTACCCGTGCTGCACAGCCTGCCGACGGCCGCCGCCTTTTTCACCGCGCACGTGCTGCCGTCGCTACCGGCAGTGCTCCGAGGGGTGGTGAACGCGCAGACGTTTCCGCCGATGGCGAACTTTCCGAATTTGGGCTACTTGCGCCGCCGATGTGCCCACCGGCGCGTGCCCGTCAAGTCCCTCGCTCTCGAGGACCAGGAGGGACGACCCGTCTTTGTGAGCGAGCCGAGCCTTGACGATAGAGGAGATCTCCTCGACTCCTTGATCTCCTTGATCTCCACCGATCTCCACCGATCTCCACCGATCTCCACCAATCTCCACAGGTGAGCGACCCCGAGATCAAGATGCCTCTTGTTGGCTTCCTGAGCGCCGTCGAGGGGTCGGAGGCTTCGGGCAAGCGATGTCCCTTTTACCTTGGGAAGGTGGGATTGCACACTGATGACTACTGATGACTACTGATGATTACTGATGACTACTGATGTCTGCTGATGACTGCTGATGACTACTGATGACTACTGATGACCTCGCCCAATCCTGATCCCGCGACATCTCGCGACACGTGGCCACTGATTGGCTCTCTGATGGGCTCTCTGATGACTACTGTACTGATTGGCGCTCCGATGGGCTCTCTGATAGGTTCCGCTGCGCGCTGAGCTGCCCGAGCTCGATGAAGACCTCGCGGGATCGCCCTGCCTGCCCGTTACGGCGCTCGCACCCGAGTGCTTCGGCTCGCTCAATAAGGAAGGTGTGTACACCTACTTTGGGTGCGACCGCAATGTGACCGCCACCCACTTTGACGGGTACGAGAACTTGCTCGTGTGCCTGAGTGGCACGAAACGGTTGTGGCTCTACCCGCCCTCTGACGCGCGCTATTTATACGCTGGGGCCGGGGCCAAGGGCGATGCTTCGCGCGCGGCCGCGCCGCCGTTTCAAACGTTCGAGCAGCTGCCCGCCGAGCTGCGCGCAACCTTTGGCGACGTGGCGCACGCGCGCCCTCTCGAGGTGCATCTCGGGCCGGGAGATTGCCTCTACCTGCCCGCGTGCTGGTGGCACTGCGTCGAGGGCTCGCGCGAGCGTAACATGATCCTCAACTGGTGGTTCGACGTGCACGATAAGAAGCGCAATCACGAGGGCGAGCTTCCGAGTCTCGATCACCGCAATCACGAGGAGGGCGAGCTTCCGAGTCTCGATCACCGCAATCACGAGGAGGGCGAGCTTCCGAGTCTCGATCACCGCAATCACGAGGAGGGCGAGCTTCCGAGTCTCGATCACCGCAATCACGAGGAGGGCGAGCTTCCGAGTCTCGATAACCGCAATCACGAGGGCGAGCTTCCGAGTCTCATTAACGGTCTTGAGAGGGAGAGAGCCTTTTTGGATGACGGCCCCGTGTTGGCTGCTCTCTGTGCACCTCCTGCTCCTGCATGATGTGACGTCGACGCGTGACGGAAATCTCACGCACTCAAACACGTTCGCCTCGCACGGTTCTTACTTCCGCTTGCCGTGGCGTACTGTCTACTGATCCGATCTGGGGACGATGACGTTGACGAATTACTGTGCGCGGCGGCCACTGCACCTGCCGCTTGCGCCGCTGCACCGGCCGCTTGCGCCGCTGCACGGCCTGCCGCGTACAGCTCCGCTCAGAGGAGGAAGGACGAAGCACGCAGACGTTGACCGAACGCGTTCCATTCCGCGTGCAGTACAATTCGATTGGAGAGAACCTTTAAGCGCTCCTAACCCCCCGCCATCGTTCTGAATTCTGTATAGAACTGTAACATACGATAATCGATATTCAGCAATTCATATACACTCGTCGACTCGACTCGTCGACACACGCGCCGTTTCCCAGAGACATCACGCCGATAGCGCCGCGATAAGGCATAAGCCTCCCGCGGCATTCTAAACATTCAATCCCTTAACGAGCTCACGTCCGAGAATCACCGCACGGAGCCACCGCGCGCACGACCGCTCTGTTATGACTTATGTTTTGCTCATGTGCTCTCTTTTGTGCCGTGATCACCTGCACCATCTGGGCCAGCGTCGGCGAGCCTCCACCCTTGCTCCACGGCACAGATGCAGGCATATAGGCTCCCGGGGGCCCCCATGGTATGGCGCCATCCGCGCAACTCCTTCCCTTCCCACTCAGACCGGACCTGCGCCACCACGCGAGGACGCCACACGCACGAGCGGCCGTGAGAGTCGCGGCAGCGCGGGCTCACCACGCCGGCGCCGGGCCGCACGCAGGGGGCGGGCCGCACGCGCGGTGGCACGGCGCGGCCGCCTCGCCGGGCGGAGGGTGGGGGGGCGCGCGGGAGGGCGGAGGGCGCGCGCGCGGCGAGGGTCGAGCTGAGTTCGATTCTCGGAGGGCTTACGGCACCGGCACTCGAGGAACCCCTGCACATCTGCGGCAATCACTCCACCTCCCCTCCCTGCATCTCGGCTGGAATGCGGCTCCACGTCGGCTGGTGTAGGTGCCCGCGGCGCGCCCTTGGTATAGTGGCTGCTATCTGGGGTCGTCGCGGCATGGTGGGCGGCACCACGGTTATCAGCCAAGCCCTTCAACGAAGATGCCCCCCATCCCAGTCAAAATTACCTGCGAATGGGAGAGGGAAGAGTGGTTAACACGAAGTGGCAAGGGTCAACCTGGGTTCGAATTCTTGGAGGGGGACTTACAACAACGCCAATGACGTGGTTCAAGGTAATAATACTGGCCATCAGTCGATTGATAACGGAGAGGAAGGGAAGGAAAACCAGCCGCCCTGCCCTCTTCGTAGGTGAAGCCGGCCTCATAGCATTCCCTCCCAGCCTTGAAACCAGCCGCCCTCGCGTCCTTGCAGGTCGACAGCAAGTCAGCATCCTTCGCGTCCTTGCAGGTGAATCCAGCCTCCCTCGCGTCCTTGCAGGTCGACAGCAAGCCAGCCTCCTTCGCGTCCTTGCAGGTGAACCCAGCCTCCCTCGCCTCCTTGCAGGTCGACAGCATGCCAGCCTCCCTCGCGTCCTTGCAGGTGAACCCAGCCCTTCTCGCGTCCCAGCAATCGAACCCAGCCTCCTTCGCGTCCCAGCAGGTGAACCCAGCCTCCTTCGCGTCCTTACAGGTCCACAGCATGCCAGCGTCCTTCGCGTCCTTGCAGGTGAACCCAGCCTCCCTCGCGTCCTTGCAGGTGAACCCAGCCGCCCTCGCGTCCTTGCAGGTGAACCCAGCCCTTCTCGCTTCCTCGCAGGTGAACCCAGCCCTTCTCGCGTCCCAGCAATCGAACCCAGCCCTTCTCGCGTCCCAGCAATCGAACCCAGCCTCCTTCGCGTCCTTGCAGGTGAACCAAGCCGCCTTCGCGTCCTTGCAGGTGAACCCAGCCTCCTTTGCGTCCTTGCAGGTGAACCCAGCCGCCTTCGCGTCCCAGCAGGTGAACCCAGCCTCCTTCGCGTTCTTGCAGGTGAACCCAGCCTCCTTCGCGTCCTTGCAGGTGAACCCAGCCTCCTTCGCGTTCTTGCAGGTGAACCCAGCCTCCGTCGCGTCCTTGCAGGTGAACCCAGCCTCCTTCAGCGCGGTGAACCCAGCCGCCTTCGCGTCCTTGCAGGTGAACCCAGCCTCCTTCGCGTCCTTGCAGGTGAACCCAGCCGCCCTCGCGTCCTTGCAGGTGAACCCAGCCTCCTTTGCGTCCTTGCAGGTGAACCCAGCCTCCCTCGCGTCCTTGCAGGTCGACAGCATGCCAGCCGCCCTCGCGTCCTTGCATGCATAGCCCGCCGCCATGGCCACCTTCAGCGCGATCTGGAGCTGCGCCGCCGCGTACCCAGCATTGGCAGCGTCCGCCTTGGTAAAGCCGCCGCGCAGGATCTCAGACAACACGTACCCTGCCTCCATGACGGCCTCCAGCTGAAAGCCCGCCTCCTTGAGGCCCTCGACATAGTTAGCTCGCTTGACCTCCTCCAAAGTATAGCCCGCGCTCTTGGCCTCGGCGCATGTCAGCCCCGCCGCCTTGACCTCGGCACACGTGTAGCACGCCCTGATCTCAAACCCGGCGGTCTTAGCCTCACGTGCCGTATAGCCAGCTTGCTGGACCTCCTCCAAAGTATAGCCCGCTCTCTTGGCCTCGGCGCTTGTCAGCCCCGCCGCCTTGACCTCGGCGCACATGTAGCCCGACTTGATCTCGTACCCGGCGGCCTTGGCCTCACGTGCTGTATAGCCAGCTCGCTTGACGTCTTCCACCGTGTAGCCCGCGGTCTTCGCCTCGGCGCATGTGATCCCCACCGCCTTGAGCCCCTCGATGTAACCTTTGGCTCGTAGCTGCTTCAGCGTCAGGCCTGAGTCCAGCGCATCCTTCAGGGCCTTCTCCGCTCTCGCCGCCGCCACCGCCCTCTCCTTCTCCATTCTCTTCGCGTACGCCTCCTCCGACTCGGAGCATAGCCCAAAGCAATAGCTCTGCATCTCGGCGGGCGTGGGCTCGGAGGCAGGGGATTTCCCCGTAAGACTCTCGCGCTCCATGGCCAAGGGTGCGACCGGCGGCTGCGGCGTGGGCTTGGACACCGCCTCCGGGCTGAGGACCCGCACCTCGTCCCACCTGTACCCAGCGGTCCACGCGGCTCCGTCGGGCTGCACCATCAGCGGCTCCACGGACATCACCGTGCCGACTTGCCAGCTCTGGCCGCGGTCGCGGCACTCGACGCGTTCCTTGAGTGTAAAGCGTAGCGGCGGGGGCTGCGGCGGGGGCTTGGTTGGGCTCGCCAGGGGCTGCGGCGTGCCCTCGGCCGCAGCATTCCAGTTGTGGCCCGTGAGGCTGGGCTTCGCCGCCGAGGCAGCCTTCTCGCCGGCCGCGCTCGTCGGGAACTCCCACTGCGTCTCGCGCGTCGCGGTCTTATAGTAGTATGTCTTTCCGCTCGTCGGATCCGTCACCGAGCCCCAACCCTGTGGCAGCTGCTCGGAGGCAGCGGCGTTCTCCGGCACACCCTCGCGCAAGGGGTTGACCCAGAACAGGCTCCCGACCTTGTCGCGTGCAGAGTTGATGAAGCGCGAAATCCGGTTGTCTAAAATCGGGCTGTCCGCGATGCGCAGATCCTTGTCAGAGCACATCTCTTGCGCCCCGCCAGAGCCACGCTCTCCGAGCTCCACCGTGTACGAGTCCTTGGCGGCATCGTACGTCGTCACATAGCCTGAGACTTCCTCTCCGTGACCTCGATTCACGTACACGCGGCTGCCGAGGGGGAAGCGCGTCCCATCTGACGGCTCACCCGAGGACTTGGGGGGAGGCGGCGCCGGTGCCGCCGTGGGTGGCGTTGGCGCATCCACTGGCGTCGGAAGATACTGGTCAATCTGCGCCATGATGTCTTTCAGGGCATTGGCTCGGTTGAGCACCGTGCCGGGGTTGGGTATGTTGTTGAGCTTGTTAAGTTTGGACTGTACGCGAAATTTCATCATCTCCCACTCCTGGTCGTCGAGGTTCGTCCACTGGTCCTCTTTGGCGGGCAGCTTGTCCTCAAAGCGCACAGGTAGGAGAGCGATCTTGTTCTCGATGGCCGTGCTGATCTCTTTCAGGCACGGCCTAGACTTGTACAAGGCCGCGGTGAGGACGACGATGAGCACCTTTGGCTTCTCACGCTTCCCGTTCTCGCCAGTCAGGCGCAGCATGAAGGTCTCCCAGTCCACGCCGGGGGGCACTTGCAGCCCGGAGAAGCACTGCAGGCCGCGCTCGTGGAGAAAGTCACTCATCCCCTTGGCGTACACCACCCCGGGCCCAGAGCCCTCGCAGTCGCCAGGCCGGCGGCCGGACGCATACGACAGGACAAGGGAGGGGTAGAAATCTTCGTACTTGGTGCCCCTCGGAAG
Source organism: Chrysochromulina tobinii (assembly GCA_001275005.1). Taxonomy (NCBI): domain Eukaryota; phylum Haptophyta; order Prymnesiales; family Chrysochromulinaceae; genus Chrysochromulina; species Chrysochromulina tobinii. The sequence goes on from JWZX01003001.1 coordinate 51,803, forward strand.
ATGCGTGCACACTTCGCGCTTACATTCCTCCAGCTGCTCCAGTGTGATCGCATCTGGCACGACGAAGCGGCCCTCGTGTAGAACCAGCTCCATGAGACAGCCTTCGCGCGTCCACGTCCAGCGAACGCTGCCTTCTTCCTTGGGGACCCCGCTCTTGCCACGAGACAGCCTTCGCTCACGACCTAAGCTGCTCTTCGATGCCGCGAGAGTGCACAGGGCCTCTCGGAGGCGTGCGTCCACAAAGTTTTTCTTTCGGTTTCGTCCCAAAATTTCGTTACTTTTACTCAAAGTGAGGAGCCCCGTCCAACCAACCCACACTCCTTGATCATCGCGTTCAGCTGCCTGCGCAAGCGAGCGCTGCGGCGGGCGATAGGTCCCGAGGGACGCCCACCCGATCGCGCAAGGTATGCACTCACATATACGGTTCGCCGGCGCGCGCTTCTTTCACTCGCCGTGGCGTACGGTACTGTCTACTGAGATACTGTACCGTAGCGGGTCGAAACGCGCACAATATTATCAAAGATTCGTCGAACGTATGCGGCAGAAATCCAATTGTGCAATTGACGTCCCGGTGACAGAGCGAGAGACGTCGCTCGTACGAACCGGAACATACAGGACAAACTACACACAAGCGAAGTTGCAACTTGGATCGGATTAGGGCCATCGATAAGGGACGGGAGGCTCGCTGTTCCACGACGCGGCGAAAACGTGCAGCACACCTCCTCACTAGCTCTTGCCGCTTTCTCTCTCTCACTTGCCTTCCGCCTCGACGATGGCCTTCATCGTGTCGCCTGGCAGCGAGCACCAGTAGCATTGCTGGCCGCCGGTGCCCGAGCGTGTGCGCACGAGGTGGTGATCGAGGAACTCGGCGATGTGTTTCTTGAGTGCGACCTGCACGACGCGGCGATGATTGGGAATCCGAGGCGAGCAGAGGCGATCAGAGGCGATCAGAGGACATCATAGGCCATCCGAGGCCATCAGAAGCAGTTAGGTGGCAGGTAGGTGGCAGTTAGGTGGCAGTGCACACCTCATTGCTCGTGGCGTACACGGCGCGTGAGCGCTTATAGAGCTCCTCGAAGGAAAGTCCGGGCGCCTTCGGGTGTTCGAGCTGGAACGTGAGCAGGAGCGTGAACACCTTGCGGGCGTTACTCGTGAGCGCATCGAGCACAATCTGGGCCGATCTCCCCTCGGTGCCTACTGCTGAGTCGAAGAGGCTGCCTAGCAGCTCGTGGATCGAGTCGACCGCCTCATGAGCGTAGGAGAGGCCGGTCGGTGCCTCGACCCACGCCCAGTTGAACGCGCGCGCCTTGCGGGAGTCCCAGAGCGACGCCGCGTACCGATGGGAGCATGAGGCGATCACATGCACCTGAGGGGAGGGAGAGGCGCCGTGGTGAGCACTGGCATGCACTTGCATGCACTTGCATGATGGGAGCATGCGATCACATGCACCTGTGGGATCGAGGCGATAGATGCATGCAGGATGCACAGGTGCATGCATCCGAGTGCATGCATGCAGAGCACAGCGGGATCGAGGCGATGGGAGCATGAGGCGATCACGTGCACCTGTGGGATCGAGGCGATGGATGCCAGGAGAGCTTGCGCTTCGTCACTTCGCATTGCTGGGCCATCGATGGAGTGCACCACTATGTAGACGTGCGACGGCAGTGTACTCGCCGCCGCGCGACGGTGCGCGAGCGAGCCCGCGGCCGCGGCCGCCGCGACGCGTGCACCGCCCACCCCACCCGCGCCGCCGTACCCGCCGTACTCGACAAGGTCGAAGGCGTTCGGCGACACGAGATGGCTCGGTGCCGGAGCACTGCGCAGCCGGCGGCAGACCCCCAGCCGTTGGGCAGGGGAAGGCTCCAAGTACTCGTCCATTCGCCTCGACCCGGACGGAGCGCCGTCTCGAGCGCCCGCCGAGCCCGGCGCCTGCTCACGGCTCGCGAGGACGCGCAGGTGCTCACGACGACGCTTGCGCGAGTCGGGCCCATCGGCGACGCGTCCGGTGATCGACTCCCCCGGGCCTGCGTCCTCAGAGGCGATCAGAGGCGATCAGAGGCGATCAGAGGCGATCAGAGGCGATCAGAGGCGATCAGAGGCGATCAGAGGCAATCAGAGGCAATCAGAGGCGATCAGAGGCAATCAGAGGCGATCAGAGGCGATCAGAGACGATAAGAGGCGATCAGAGGCGATCAGAGGCGATCAGAGGCGATCAGAGACGATCACTCAGCAGCGATCACCCAGCGGCACTCAGATGCAATCAGCGGCTGCCCACCTGAGTAATGCTCCGAGTCCGCGAGCTTACGAAGTTGACGAAGCACGCGCCGCTCGCGTACCGACGGTGAAGGCGCGACAGATTCCACACGGACGGCCGCCTCCGCCGCCGCCTCGGCCGCCGCCTCGGCCTCCGCCTCCGCCTCCGCCTCCACCTCGGCGTCCACCTCGCTGAGATCAAAGCGAGCACCGGGCGCCGCCATGGGCGCCGCCGCTCCCGCCGCCGCCGCCGTGGGCGCCGCAGGAGTGACCGAAGCGAATGTGGCGCCGGGTGCGGCGCCGTTGTGAGCGCCCGCGGCCGAGGCGGGCGCCGAGGCGGGCGCCTCCTTCGCGGTAGCTGTGAGTGACAAGGTGCGCATCCCAACGTTCGCAGGGGTGGCGACTGGCGGCGCGGCCATCTCCTCGGCCATATTCTCCGCCATATTCTCCGCCATCTCCTCCGCCATCTCCTCCGCCATCTCCTCCGCCATCTTATCGGCGGTTACGCCTCGGATGCCGTTGAGAGCTGGAGCATTCACATTCACACCCGCGCCGCCTCCTGTGCTCGCTTCGGCGGCGCCGGCGCCTGCCCCCGACGCGGAGCCGTCTGCCCCGGCGCTCGCCACACCGGCTGGAGCGTCTGCCCGAGCCTCGGCTGCGCCGAGCGGCGTCGGAGGAACATAAGCGAGTGCGGGCGGCAGATTTGGGCGGCCGGCGGCGGTCGGGAGGAGGCGCAGAAAGTGCTGCAGCCCCACGCCCTGCGGCGCGGCTGGCGCAGCCGGCGGCGCGGCGGCCGTCCGGAAGGCCTGCCGCACCTGATTGCACAGCGCGCGCGTCGTACCCGTCGGCGTGGCAGGAGTCTTGAGCACCTGAGTCAGGAGCAAGACCAGCAGCTCGCGCAGTCGTGCGCCGCTCGTGTAGCCCTGGAGCACAAGCACCGGCGTCTCCGGACCGTCGAGGCCGGACGCAAAGTCCTCGAGCAGCTCCTTTTTCGAGCCGAAACCGTGCAGCAAGAGCGAGAATCCGCCGTGCAGCATCGCAAGCCACTCCGGGTAGCTGCGCGCATGGCGTTCGCGCGTCTCCGCCGGGAGCGAGGAGGGGCGGCGCAGCAGTTCGTGCACCGCACTTGCCAGCTCCTGCGGGCCGCCGCCGGGAAGATCGCACAGGCGCTTTTTATTGGCCGCCAGCCGCTGAGCCCTCCGTGGGTTGCGCTGCGCCGCAAAGTAGGCATTCGCCACCCGTACCGCATTAGTGCCGTCGTCCTGCTCGTCGTCCTCGTCGTCTTCGTCGGCTTCGTCCAGCAGGTCCTCGTCGGCGTCGTCCTCGTCGTCACGCTCTTCCACCTCGTCGGCTCGCTCCTCATCGTCGTCGGACATGGTTTCGCGCGCCCGCGGTCAGCGAGTTTCGTCGAAGAGGGCAAACGACTGGGCTAACAAATGTTCTGAAAAGACGACTGGTGACCCTTGTGAAGCCCGCGGGGGCCCGGATGGGGTATACGCACGCTTCTCGTGGTAGTCGTAGGACCTCCTGGTCTGAAGGCGCCTGCCTTTTTTGGGATACCGGCACACGTGTCACCACGCCACGCTGCGAGCGCGTGCGCCGCGCATCTCCCACACAACCCGGCGCACATGTTGCACAGTCCCTCGGTATCGGAGACCTCTGCTGCGCAGGGCGTGCCCACGCCTGAGCCCAGGGGCGACTCGTCGGGTTCGATGCAGGACCGGGCCGAGGGCGCAGACGCGCAGCTCAACCTTCTGAAGGCGGAGGCCATCGCGCTCCGTGAGAGCGGCGACAAGATTGGGGCCCTTGCAAAGGTGCGCCAGATCCGGGCGCTCAAGGCGCAGCAGCAGGCGGACGAGCGGCAAATGGCGTTGGAGCTTGCGCATATGACGGGCCTGGTTTGGGCGCGGGGGCTGCTTGCCAACCCCGAGGAGCGCCGCAAGGTGAGTGACACGGAGTTCAGGCGGCAGGACGTGGATAACAATGGCGTGCTCGACAAGAGCGAGGCGCTCACGGTGGTCGAGCGCATGTGCACAAAGTTCGGGTTGACGTTGCCCAAGAAAGAGAAGATCAGCGAGCTCTTCAGCCTGTGCGACAAGAACGGCGACGGCGTCATCCAGATCGCCGAATTCCGCAACTACTTCCGCGTCGTGCTCGAGAGCTGTGTGGGCAAGGCCGAGAGCGAGCTGGCGGCGCGGTACAATGTGGAGCCGGGGGTGGTGGCGGCATTGACGCCTTTGGCGGCGGGCACGCTCAATCCCGCGGCCGAGGGCCTCACCATCGGCGTGCCGATGACATTTCCCCGAAAAGACGTGTCGCCGGCGACGACGAGCGTGCGCTCCACCCCTCCTTCGAGCAGCAAAGGCTCCACGCCCCCTTCGAGCAGCAGAGGTGGAAGCTCGAGGATCCATGGGGAGTCGTCCAGCAACGCAGCATCCAGCAAACTCAGCAAGGCGGTATTCAGCAAGGCGTCGCCCCTCGAGAAGGTGCACGCGATGCGCCTGACGGCAGGTAGTCCAACGTCCGCGAGTGAGGTCGCACCCGGGTCGCCAACAACCCCTAACACCCAACAATCCCCTGTGAGCGGCGGTAAGGGGCTCTTGGGGCCTCAAACTCCCATCGACAACAGCGGCTCCCTCGCAACGGCATCTTCATTGGAGATCCTGATGGTCGAGCAGCGGCTTGCGACGCCAAGCGGGCCGAAGCCTTTCCCCTCCCATTCAGCGGCCGCGCCCTCTGCTCTCTTGGCCACGCCGCCGGCCGCGCCCTCTGCTTTCTCGGAGACGCCGTCAGCCGCGCCTCCCTCGGATGCACAGCCCGCGACGGCGACGCGAAGCTTCCCGAAGCCGCAGTCGACAATGTCGTTCCGTGAAGTCGCTCAGCTCAAAGGGATTGAATGGGTGCGCGCCCTCCTCGTCTCAGCTGAGGTCCGCCGCGCGCTCTGCAACGCGGAGTTCTCGGCGGCCGACCGATTTCAGAATGGGGCGCTTGATCGTGCGGAAGCGCTCGAGTGCGTGAAGCGCACGTGCGAGCGGTTCGAGGTCAGGCTGCCCTCAGCCGATAAGTGCGGCGAGTTCTATGACGCGTGCGACACCTCGCGTGACGGCAGCATTCAGCCGAACGAGGTGCGTTGTGCGCCATCTGACTGCATCGCGCGCCCTCTCTGCATGTACCCTGCGCCGTCGCCCTGCGCACTCATCTATTCTTGCCCCTGCCTCTTCAGCAGTCCCCCCCCTCACTTCCCCTCAAACCTTCCCACATCCACCCACGCCCCCTTCGTTTGGCGGCAGTTCTACGTCTTTTTCGTCACGCTGCTCGAGGCGTGCGTAAACCAGTCTGAGAACGACCATCTGGCTGAGAAGGCCTCGAGAGGAACAACAGGAGACCTCGAGCATATTCTGAGCCAGAAGGACGTCGAACCCTCCTCCGCGCTCAAGGCGAAGCAGCAGGCGGACGAGCGGCAAATGGCGTTGGAGCTTGCGCATATGACGGGCCTAGTTTGGGCGCGGGGGCTGCTTGCCAACCCCGAGGAGCGCCGCGAGGTGAGTGACACGGAGTTCGGGCGGCAGGACGTGGATAACAATGGCGTGCTCGACAAGAGCGAGGCGCTCACGGTGGTCGAGCGCATGTGCACAAAGTTCGGGTTGACGCTGCCCAAGAAAGAGAAGATCAGCGAGCTCTTCAGCCTGTGCGACAAGAACGGCGACGGCGTCATCCAGATCGCCGAATTCCGCAACTACTTCCGCATCGTGCTCGAGAGCTGTGTGGGCAAGGCCGAGAGCGAACCTGGCTACGCGACCTCGTCCGACTCCCTGCCGCCCCCAGACTCCGACGTCATGGCAACCCAAATTAGGTTGCCGCCACCAGAATCCGACCTCCGCGGCGCGGGCGGCGACAAAGTGCCGCCGTTGCCGCCGCCGATGGCGACGCCCCCGTCGTCGAAGGTAGGAGCAGTGCCGCTTTCGTCCTCGTCATCAACTTCATCGACCTTTTACGGCTCTCTACTCTCCAAGAAGCCGGTCCAAATGGCCCTGGGCTTCCCACGCCAGACCCATGATCCGCAAAAGCGAGAATTTCTCGTCAATCGCAAGCTGATGGCGGGCTTCAACACGTGGCGCACCGCCGTCGCCACCTTCCTCGAGATAATCCAGCTCACGGTGGGCCACTGGCGCGGCCAAGAGATGATGCGCGGTTGGAACCGATGGCAGATCCGGCGAGATGACACTTTCCGGTTGCGCGCTTGGCTCGAGCAAGCGCTGCGTATGGCGCTCGCCGTCGCCGCGGCGCGCGGTTGGCGAGGCTGGCTTGCAATGCTCGAAATACAGCAAGAATATCAGTGCTTGATGCGGTATAGCCTGGCCCGCTTCATGGACGCTCGTGCGCCGTGCGCACTCGCCTCATGGAAGCACGCGCTTCAGGTCGAGGCAAACCAGCGGCGACTCGCCAACGCTATGGCAACCGCCCTCAAACACATGCTGCAAAGACGGCACTCACTGGGTTTGAATACATGGATCATGAACGTCGAGAGGCGCACGCAGTACAAGGCGGCGCTCCACCGCGGGATCTTTCACCTGAAGAAACGCTGCGAGAGCCGCGGCTGGAACGGGTGGGTCGAAGCGACCGAGGGTCGTCGGATGTGGGCGACGCGGCTGCGCTCCGTGCTGCGCACGTTCTCTCTGTCCAAAACGTGGCGCTGCTGGAACCGTTGGAAGGTGGCGACGGCGCTGCGGGCCAAAAAGGCACGCACCGACGGGCGTGCGCGTCACGTGCAGCGTCGTATATTTGAACGCAGGATCCTGCTTGCGTGGAACACGTGGGCCGAGCTGCACGAGGAGCGTCTCAAGACGTCCGAGGTGCTCGAGCGCGGCCTGAATTTCCTCCTGAAATGGAAGCTGCCTTCCAGGTGCTTGAACACGTGGGCCGATGCGTCGCGCGTGCAGATGCACACGACCATGCTGTTCACGCGGGGTATGAGCTGGATAAGGAATACCAGCGGCTCGCGCGCATTCGCAGCTTGGAAGTTCGCAGTCCATCTCGCCTCTGCAAAGGCGCGCGCCGGCGCAAAGCAGTCGCGTGCCATCAAACGCCTCGCGAGCTTACATGTGGCGCGCGGCTTTGGTGCTTGGTGGGAGATGGTGGAGATTGCAGCGGCTATGACACGCGCGTCGCGTCGCGTCTTGAGCCTCTGGGCACAGCGCCACGGCGGGCGGGCGTGGGGCGCCTGGCTGGAGATGCTCGAGCTACGCGTCGCGTTTGAGAAGCAACTCGGCGTCGCGAGCCGTGTGCTGCTCCGTCGCAAGCTCAGCATTCGGCTAGGGCTGTGGAAGGTCCACCGCTGGGCACGGCGCGTGGTGCTGCGTGGCGTGAGGCACCTGGCCAGCCGGCAGAAGCGCCGCTCGATGAGCGTATGGCGCGCAATTTGCCACGGACAAATCGGTCATAAGGCGGCGCTGCTTCGCGCGGAGGAATACGGCTTGAGGACTTTCATGACGAGCGGCAGTTTCGGTACCACGGGCTCGACTAGGCTGCGCCACTGGCGCAACCAGGAGCTCTCACGCGGATGGATAACGTGGATGGTGCTCCGCGCCAAGATGACGTCGGCACAGGAGCAAGCCTCACGCTCGTTAGCGCACAGGCGCCGTTCCGCCTTAGCGTTCGGCTGGACCACGTGGGCCGCTGCGAGCGCCGACGGCTACGCGCGCCGGATGACCGAAACGAAGGCCAACTGCGTGCGGATGCTTCATATGCTGCGCGTGGGGCGCGCGTTTGGCGAGTGGGAGCTCAACTTTATCTCGAACCGCATTCTACTCGACAATGTGGCGCAGTCAATGAGCCGATTGCGCTTCAATGAGCTCTCGCGCGCGTGGCGGATGTTGGCCGGGGAGGTGGCGGAGCGCGGCGGCCGTCACGAGGCTATGATTGAACGCTCCGTCGCCTTCCTGAAGAAAAACGATACGGCACGTGCATGGAGCTTGTGGCATGCCGTGTGGCGGGAACTCGCGGCGCAATCTGAGGCGATGCGACGAGGCGCGGGCCACTTTATCCACGGCAATCGTGCACTCTGCTGGAACGCATGGATCGACTTTGGCGCCGCTCGTGGGCGCAATACGCGGCTGCTGCTGCGAGGGGTGTTCTTCTCGATGAAGTCGCTGCAGGCCTTTGGGTTTTGTTGCTGGCGCGACTTCGTCGCGCTCGAACAGGGGCGACGCACCAAAACACGCCGGATGACGCATGCCATCCGCAACATTAATACACGGCGCCGATATGGGATCGCATGGACTTGTTGGGTGACAAGGTGCGAGAAGCGCTTCTCCGACAGGCGGCGCATCCGACAGGCTGTGGGCCATTTCGCCAGTCGACGGCTCTCACGAGCTTGGGTGACGTGGGTGCCGCAGTCTGAGGAGCGCAAGCGCCACATCCTCCACCTACGTAACGCCCTCCGCTTTATGGTGCGCAACTACAAGTCTCAAGCGCTCAAAGGATGGCGTGCCACGCACGCCTTTTTGAACGCGACGCGCGAAAAGAATGAGGACATCGTGCGCTCCATTGTTCGCATGATCAAGCGTGGCAGTCTGCACCGCGGCTGGTGCACCTGGCATGCCATCTGGAAGGAGCGCGAGTGCATGCGACTTGGTACCAAGCTGAGCCTGGGGCATGCACGCTATCGGCTGTTGTCCAAAGTGTACGTGGCATGGCGGATGCATGCGGCCGAGATGCAAGCCGCCATTGACTTCGCCGCGATGCAATTCTCTCATGTCGTGGTCGTGCGCCCGCAATTGGCATCGTCACCCGGCGCGGCGCTTGCCCAAAACGGCGCGAAGCGCCAGCCAGGCACGCCTACGCCAGCCGTGCAACGGCTGTGGAAGTGCAGCGAGACGGCACAGCACGACTACGCCCTGCTGCACGCGGCACAGGAGGGCCACCTGGCGACCGTGCGCGTGCTCACAAACCGAGGCGCGCGCGTGTGTGTACGCGACGGCAAGGACCAGCGCAACGCACTGCACATTGCTTGCTTTGAAGGCTTCCTCGACATTGTGCGCGTGCTGCTCGAGGTCGGGGACGTTGATGATTTCCTCGAGGCTCGAGATTTGGGCGGGAACACTGCCTACATGCTCGCGTGCATGCGAGGATATTTGACGATCATGCGCGTGCTGAAGGAGGCAGGTGCTGACGAGCGCGCTGAGGAGCACGATGGAACACGGGCGAACCGTTCGTACCCGCGCCCTTCGAGCCGCGTGCAGTGAGATATGATGCAGCGACGGTGGCATGGTCCATGTGCATGCGATGGTTGGCATGATCGGTTCGGTTGGAGGGCGGCGCGTGGAGGGCGGCGCGGGCTAGCCCCCCTAGGGCCGGTTGACTGATCGGTTCCGGCCCGGACCAGTGTGATCGGGGGCTCCGGGCGCTGTTTCGGTTGTACAACATTTTACACTGTGGGTTCCACCTGATGTCGTGCTGTGTCCGTTCCCGGCACCGCGCACGCGAATGCCAAGGCGAACGGCACGCCGGAGGTCCCGAGGACACGCGACGAGTCGATCCCCCCGCCCGCGCGCGCACGGCACTTCGCGACCGCACAGCTTCCGAAATTGACCTATGACCTCCCGCGCTGGCGCCACCGCCCACCGGCTCCGCAGCCTCGGCCTCCGCCAGTTCGGTTATCTCGGAGTGCCCCTCCGGCGCGCGTTCGGCTTAGCGTTTCCCGTTCTAGACCGTCAGACGCGAGACGCTGTGCCCCGTTGCCGTTCTAGCGGCAACACACACGCGCCCGCAGAGTGCACATACCACTTTTCATGCATCATGGTCATCTGTCGCGTACCTTGTCGACTTGTTTGCCGCACAACCCAAAATTGGCAAGGGCATCATGCCCCTAATTTGGCAGGCGCGGAGCGAGTGACGCAGTGGCGCCGATGGGAGCCGAGGCCGGAGATGGATTCAAATGGTCGCCCGCACGCGTCGCATATGAAGTTGCCGAAGGCGTCAGGCAGAACAGGGCCGGAATGACCGTTTCGATAGCGTGAGCCGCACGCAGAGCATAGGGTGCCTGATCCACTCGGACCTGGTTCCTTGCCGCTCGTCTCTTGCCGTTTGCACTCGCACCACTCGCAGCGCCACTGGCCGCCGTCACAATCGCGGGAGTGTATACCCAGCGCGCGGAACGACTCGAAGGTGCGCTCGCACCGTTCGCAAGGGTAGCGCCCGTTGGCGTCCGTGGGCGGCACCGCGACATGCCCCGCGCGAAAGCGCGACGAGCATAGAGAGCACAGCGTCCCGCCGCCGTCTGGGCCCGGTCCCTTGCCGCTCGCCTCGTCCGCCTTGCACTCGCACCACTGGCAGCGCCACTGGCCGCCGTCGCAGAAGCGGCGGTGGCTGCCTAACCCCATGATGAGTTCGAACCCCTTGCCGCATTTGTCGCACACATAGAGACCCTGATCATTCTTGGGCGGCGGCCCCGAATGGCCAGCGCGATGGCGAGCGCCGCAAGCGGAGCAGAGAGTGCCTCCGCCATGTGGACCCGGCGCCTTGCCACTCGTCTCGTCTGCCTTGCACTCGCACCACTGGCAGCGCCACTGGCCGCCGTCGCAGAAGCGGCGGTGAACACCGAGCCCAGGGATGTTGTCGAACGTCTTGCCGCACTTGTCGCACATGTAGAGACCCTGCCCAGTTAAGGGAGGTCATCAGAGAGGCCATCAGGGTCAGGGAGGTCATTAGGGAGGTCATTAAGGAGGTCATCAGAGAGGCCAGGTCATCATGGCGTACCTGCTCGTTCTTGGGCGGTGGCCCGGAATGACCGTTTCGATAGCGCGAGCCGCACGCGCCGCAGAGGGTACCTGAACCATTAGGGCCTGGGCTCTTTCCACTTGTCTCGTGCGCCTTGCACTCGCACCACTCACAGCGCCACTGGCCGCCGTCACAGTCGCGGGAGTGTATACCCAGCGCGCGGAACGACTCGAAGGTGCGCTCGCACCGCTCGCAAGGGTAGCGCCCGTTGGCGTCCGTGGGCGGCAACGCGACATGCCCCGCGCGAAAGCGCGAGGAGCACATAGAGCACAGAGTGCCGCCGCCATTTGGGCCCGGCCCCTTGCCGCTCGTCTCGTCCGCCTTGCACTCGCACCATTGGCAGCGCCACTGGCCGCCGTCGCAGAAGCGGCGGTGCGAGCCAAGACCCATGATGCTCTCGAAGGTTCGTTCACACTTGTCGCACACGTACTGCCCGGCCTCGTTACGAGGTGGCGGGCCAGCAGCACCACCCTTCCAGCGCCCGGAGCATGCAGAGCATAGCGTCATTGCGCCAGCAGGCCCAGGCCCCTTTCCGTTAGAATCTTCCCATTTGCATTCGCACCACTGGCAGCGCCACGCGCCGCCGTCGCAGAAGCGGCGGTGGCCGCCGAGGTGTTTCATCGACGAGAAGCCCCGATGGCACGAGGCGCACAGGAACTCACCCTTGTCGTTCTGCACGGGCATGCCGTCGGCGCCGTGCCGGTAACGCTGGCTGCACGCATTGCAAAGCGTCTTGATCCCATTAGGCCCTGTTGCCCTATGGCTCGTCTCTGCCTCAGTGCAGTTACACCACTCGCACGCCCACGCCACCGAGCGGCCTTCGCAGAAGCGCGCGTGCGCGAAGAGACCGATGCGCGCCTCGTACGCCGCGCCACACGCCCGGCAACGCCACGCGCCGTCCGCCGACTTGCGCGCGTCCATGTCGACAGGCACCACCACCGGCAGCACTCCGCTGCGCCTGCCGCGCTTGGGCGTGAGCGATGGTGGCAGCAGCCATCGCTTGAGAGCGCGCGGCGCGCCATCGTCCGGCGGCGCGGCGGCGGCGGCCGCCGCCGCCGCGGCCGCCGCATTGCCGCCAAAGTACGCGATGCCGCCCATGCCGCCGCCGCCCCCGCCACCCTCATCGTCCTCAATGCCGTCTATATGCAGCCCAAGTCCGGTCATTGGCACGTCGTCCAGCTCCTCAACCTCAGGGCCTTCGTCGTCATCCTCGTCAGCCTCCGGGTGAACCGCCGCCTCCATGGTGTCTCGAATGAGAAATCGGAGACGTGAGAAAGCGACACGACACCAAGCGCGTCCACGTCCGGGTGAACTTGGCGTGAAGACGTTCCGTCCGTTACATGTATCTCAACGCCTGCCGGGTTCAACATTTACACTCGCAACCCGGATCCAACGTCACACCGTTACTGCGAGCGTGGAAAGTCGACGTCACTTCTGACGCCTCTGACGCCACTTGTGGACCTTTTTGACAATGCCCTCGACCGTGGCCTTGATCTTGCGCCGCGGCCCCTTGCCAAGGAGCGCCTTCTCGATGCCGATGCGCTGCAGCGTCCGCGCCATTTTATCGTGACGCGCAGTGCGCTGCTGGAACTCTTCATAGTGGGCCGCGCGCTCGCGCTCGAGCTTGGCCATGGCCTTCTTGGAGAGCTGCGACGAGCCGGCGGGAGCACCCGGCGGCGGGGCAGCAACGCTGCCATCCTCCCCGTCGACCTCGTCCTCCATGGTCGAGGCCGATGACGACGAGGGACCGGCACCGCCACCGGCGCCTCGGCGCAGCGGCTTTGAGGACGCAAGCTCGGCCGGCGTGGCGCCGCGCGCACTCATGTCGATGCCGCGCGCGCTCGCAGCATCGTCGACGAAGATGGTGTGCTTATTCTGCAGCGGCGCGTCCAGCATGTGCAGCGAGGCGCGCAGCCGCTCTATCTTCTTCGCCTCCGCCGTCTGCTTGACCATCAGGTAGCCGGAGTCCTCACGCTTGAACTGTTTCATGTCGTCGGCCGTCGGCTGCTCGGCGGCCTGCTTGCGGTGCACGCCGTCCTCAGTTTTCGTGTTGTTCATCTTGAAGTAGAACTCATCGGGGTTGCGGAAGGCAGCCTTCTCCTTGAGCTTCCGGATGGCATCCTCCTTCTTGTGGAAGTCCTTGGCACGCAGCTTGTAGTCCTTCTTCTTCTCGAGCAGCCCGAGGTGAGCGCGCGCCGCTGGCTGCGAGCGCTCGCGATAGCTGCGCGTCTTGAGCACATGGCGGAGGCCGGAGTTCATGTCCGGGACTTGCTGGACTGTCCTCGTGTGCTTGCCTGCGGAATCTTCAAAAATCGCCGAACGAAACAGCGGCCGTGGTCGTCAGAGTCTATACGTAGTGATGACCAGATTTCGTGAATTAATTTTCGTCGCACCTTGGCAGCGCGCGGCGCGCGCCAGCGCAGCGTCGCTGATCCATGAAGATCGCGGGCCTCGCGGCGGCAGCGGCGGCCTCGCGTGCCGAGGATGCGCTCCGCGCGGCCTCGGACCTGCTGACACCGCGCGCACAAGACCCGATGCAGAGCGCGCTGCACGCGTGGGACAAGGCCGCGACGCAGCTGCACGAGCGGATGACGAGGGCGAAGCGCGACCTCGACTCCCGAAATCAGCCGCAGCAGAAGAAGGTCGAGGTGCTGCAGGAGCTGCTGCGCGAACTGCGCAAGACGGAGGATCCTGCCTCGCAGACGCTTCGCGACATCGAGTACGACCTCGAGGAAGCTCTGAAAGAGCTGCACCTGCCCTACCGTGCAGGCTGGCTCTTCCGGGTGTCGTACAGCGGCGTGATGCTTGGCCTGATGGACTTCTCGGTGGAGCGCTGCTGTGCGTCGCTGCAGGTGTCTCTGCTACCCGGCCGGCAGGCGAGCGGTGCGCAGCAGGCGGCGCTGCTGCGCATCGTGCTCGATGCGAGCGGAGGCGGCGACAAGAGCGATCGCAGCCTTAGCCACTCGATCAGCGTGCGGCTCGAGCGACTGCGGCTGGAACGGTTACGGGAGGGCTTCTCGCTGCTGCCGGGGAGCTTCGAGGTGGCCTCGCTCACGATCGCGCTGCGCTGCGTCATGCAGCTCACCTTCGCCTTCGGCTCCGATCAGCAATGGGTGAGCTCGGAGACGAGGCGCTGATTGCCATTGATTGCCATCGAGTGCCATCGAGTGCCATCGAGTGCCATTGAGTGCCATCGAGTGCCATCGAGTGCCATTGAGTGCCATTGAGTGCTATTCATTGCCACACAGGTGTGCACGACGTCGAAGCTCGACCTGCTCTCGCTACGCACCGAAAAGGGCGGGGGCGGCCAGCTGATGACAGACGTTCTCATGCGTTGGCTCCTCGAGAAGTTGTTGCCTGGCGTGTTGCAGAGACTCATCCTTCGTCAACTGCCCGAAGAGCTCGGGCAATATCTCGCCGAGGCGACGGAGCCTTGCGAGGTGAGCACCCTTGACGGCCGTTTCGGACGAGTGCCCTCGATTTCCCTCCGAGTGCCTCTTTGAGAAACCACGGAGTGCCTCTCGGAGTGACCTTCTGAGTAACTCCTAATTGCCTCTGTGTGTCTACTCGGCGTGCCTCTGACTGCCACCGAGCTCGACCCCCTCCCGATTGCATGCTGATGGCCCCACTTCCCTCCCGAGTTGCATGCAGGTGGCCACTGAGCTCGCCCTCACAGGCACGCCTCTCAGCGTAATGACGGCTCGGCTTCCGTTGCCCATCGGCCCGAATCCCACAATGAGCGCCCTGAGCGAGCCGTACCAGGTGGGTGCCATTGATTGTCATTGATTGTCATTGATTGTCATTGATTGCGATTGATTGCCACACTTCTGAGTGCCGTCCCGTCTCGCTCGACGAGCAGTTGGCCGTTGCCAAGGCGGCGCAGGCGCTTCGGCTCCACTCTCATGAGCTGCTCACGGCACTCGCGGCGCTACGCACCCTGCAGCCGCCGCCGGATAAGGAGCGCCTAACCGAGCGCCCGATACAGCGCTTGACGGGCTGGAGCGGGCGTGAGCGCGAGGCGGCACCGCCTGTGTTCCTTCCTGGGCCTTCCCACACGGTGAGTTGCGATCTCCCTGGATCTCCCTTGATTGATCTTGATTGCTCTTGATGCTCTGCACCTTCCCACACGGTGAGTAGCCTGTGCTGCCACTGATTGCGACCGTCATTGCAGCCGGAATCCACTGCTCGCCTCACCACGAGCACCAATTGCCAACGATGGCCTTCGCAGGTGAGCCTGCTTGAGCTCGCGCGAACGAGATTGGAGCTCGAGCGCGAGGAATTCGTCAATGAGCTACGCGAGCTACGGGCAGCGTGGGCCAATGTGGCCGATGCCCACGCCAAGAGCGCCGCCGCC